>JACEII010000002.1:1554084-1577334 GCA_014332785.1 Antheraea mylitta
CTGAATGTATTAAGTCTATTTACTTATCTACTGTTCTCTCGTCTTCTTACTTAAGTATAAGTGGCATCGTCATTAAAATTAAAATAACTTTTGACAGAGTGGACCGGTTTTAATGAAACAAAGACTAAGTTATTCTCGAAGATATACTTTCTGATATTCTTGGTAAGGTTTTATCGTGAACCCAGTACTTTAGCAGTGATGCGTATTCATACAAATAGACAGACATTTCTAAAAATAATTGAAATGTATTTAATTAGTTATTCCTAGCTACCTGCCACATTTTTTTCACGAAAACCGAAAAAGTACAGACACGTTTGATTTCTTATCTTTTGCTTATATTTCTTACTAGACTCTGCCCGCGACTTCATTCGCATGGAATAGCTACTTTGGGCTAACACGCAGCGGAAGCTCTCAAGAGCTTTTTTATACATTCTTCATTGGTGCTATGATACACAATTTACAGCTGCTTTGGACGTTAGCGTGAAAACAATATTGGTCCATTTGCGTCAAATTGGCAAGGTAAAAAAGCTTGACAAATGGACGCCCCACGAACTCAATTATCGCCAGCGCGAAGTACGCGTCGAGACGTGCTTTGTACTGCTCAAGAGACACACAAGTGAAGGAATTTTGAATCGTATTGTTACATGCGATGGAAAATGGATTCTATTTGATAAACGCAAGCGCTCAGAAAGTTGTTTGGATCCTGGTTCATCACCTAAACGAAAACTTACCCCTAGAAAAGTGATGGGCACTGTTTAGTGGTCTAGCACCGATGTGATTCATCACAGCTTCTTAGCAAACGGGGTGAGCATTACTGCAGATGTGTAGTGTAAAGAACTGAACACAAGGATGGAGAAGCTGGCACATCTCCAACCAGCATTGGTCAATCGCTCGTCTCTGCTGCTCCTGCACGACAACGCGCAACCTCATACTGCACAGCAGACGGTTTTCAAGTTGCAAGAACTGGGGTTGGAAGTTCTCCGTCAGCCGCCCTACTCACCAGACCTTGCGCCTACAGACTACTACTTTTTCCAGAATTTGGATAACTCCTTGGCGGGAAGAAAACTCAATACCCGAGAGGCAGTACAAAATACCTTTGAAGAATTAGTTGCCTCCCGTCCAGCTGATTTCTTTAAGGGCATCAATAAACTGCCACTGCGTTGGCAAAGATGCATTGATTGCGTGGGTGATTATTTCGATTAATACAAATAAAAAATACATGAAAAAGATTCGTTTAAATTTTTTCATACAAAACGGCAATTTCATAGGTAAAGACCTAATATATTTCGTATCGGATAAATTTCTAAACTATTTCAGTTGAATAAGGAAAAAAATAAAACCCTTCCACTTTCATGTGTGGGCGTATATGCGTGCACGTGTGTGGAGGTGATATGTGTAATGTTGTCACAGTGATGTAAGATTTTGTGTCACTGTATCGCGCGAGCAGCGTACTCAAGGGATCCACGCCGAGAGAACGGACCTAGCCTTGAACCGCTGCCGAGGTTACTATTGTTATTTTCTGTTATGAATTTCATACATTTTTATATGGAGCAAGCTTAACAAAAAGTTGTGTGTAGAAATCGTGATCATTTCACTATGAAATTACTATTCTAGCAAAATATTGGGTGGCATGAGTGAGATGAACAAAAAAGATTAAAACAAAGTTTTGTATTGTTTATTATATAAAATTAGAGTACATTGTTGTATCTGTAAACGTATTTTGTACAATCGGTTTCTCTTTATTTATTTGTCATTTAAAGTCCGACAAAATTCCAAAATACAACACAACCTTCACATAGTTTCTGAATAGACATACAAAAAAATTACATTTCTTATTTGAAAAGGCGATTTTTTTCGACAAAATATTAAATTTTTCGTAGAGGTCACGTAATGACAGTACATTATCATGACTTAAGTTATTTTTTGTTAGATGGCAACACTGAAAAACAATCAAAGGTTCCCAACATTTTTTTAATCGCATTTTTCAAGATAAATCATAATATAGTGCACTTAAGAAACACGATAATAGCCCATCGAGGGTGACTATGACCGCATTTAGCTACAATATAAAATATTGTAACAAGTAATATGTTATATAACGCCACCAATAGGTGTAGTAGTAGTATAGGTGTAGTACGAATTTTAGTAAGATGGATTTCATATGAGAATTTACTTGGGTGTGTCAAATTTCATGATTTAAAAACCCTGACACTCATTTTTATACATAAAAATCTGATTTAATAAAGGAATAAAAACAAACAAAGAGTATTCGTATTTATTATTTTAGAAAACTATTTTCTCTCTATTACATCTCTCACATTTTTTTTATCTATAACAAATATAGATCATAAAGTATTTTACGTTGTATAAATTTCCTTGGAAAATAAACAATTACTTTACAGTTGGCAACCCAGAAAAGGCAAATTAATGACAATCCATCTGACACGTTTTTAACTGTAAAGTTACCAACTAGATGGCGGCACTGCGACAGCATATCTCGAAGTTTCGAATCATTTAATACATTATTAAACATAATATTTATTTTACATATTTCTCTTAAAACAAAACAATTGCCATAATTAACTATGAAGTTCGTCCCGTTACTCCCATCTGCTTCTCTTGCCACTCTTCCTGACTCTCTCCGGTTTGTCCTCTGAGTTCTGTGACGCAGGAGCGTTCACTCCGGGCTGGATTGAAGACAAAGTCTGTTCCCACGAGTGGTCTGAGGAAGCAGTGAACTGGAAAAAAAACAGCATACAAATAAATATTCAGGGTCTTCCAACACAGCTTATATAACATATCCGCAAACCACTATAAATATGATCGTGACAATGTGAACACAAAAGACATAGTGCCTTAAGCATAGTGAATCGGGCCCAGAAAGATATTTAAACGGTTCTTAGGGCATATGTGGGTACTAATTGGATATTAAGAGCCCGGAAGTTTCAGATATCTAATTAGTTTTTGAGAAAAAGTAATATATATATCAGACCAGAAAAAAAAATGTAGGATTGACTGAATTTATTGATCTCAGTCTATAATATAAAAATGAATCGCTGAATGCGTTGCTAAGCGCAAATCTCGAGAACAGTTGAACCAATTTTCCTAATTCTTTTTTTGTTGTGTTTGATATTGTCAGAAGGTTCTTAAGCAAAAAAAAAACTTATATTTTAACTATATTAACTAGTAATAGCTTCTAGAAAAAAAAACTTTGTAAGATCAATGAAAATACATTTTATTTTTTTAATTCTATTTTTAACCAGGATGCAAATTTCGCACAATTAAGAAACTATTTCCTCTTTATTAACTTTATATATTTATTTACAACAACATGAATATTTTAAATTGTAATTCTTGAGTATATTAAGCTCAAGCACAAACATACGGCTATATTCAGAGCTGATAAAAATACTGAGGACTGTAGAGTTTTGATGTCTTTAAACAGCTTCTGCAGCCCGTATTGGGTGAAATATATATTTTTTTTTATGAATGAACTGACCTGATTGTACTGTGAGCGAAAGGCCTGCCGGAGCGAGGCGAGCCTGTCTGTGGCGGGTCCGTGGGCCTTTTCCACCGGGAGGGGGGGTGGAGGCTCGTCGTTGTACGCCGGGAGTCCGGGACGCTCTTTATATCTACCAAAAAAGTACACATTATAAGGAAACATAAAAATCTGAGAGCAAAAAATATTAACAATATGACGTAGGTTCAATTTTTCTAACTTTATTTTTGGCAATAAATCTTTCAGATTATTACTGCCATTGTCACGTAGTCAATAATATTACAAGCGTCGTACGATCATTTCAATATTAAGCGTCGGTTGAATCAATATTCTAACAAGATGGTGGATCCCTTGTTAGAACCTTCCAGGGAGTTTTTGTGGCATGTTAGAATTTCATGCTCCGTGCTATTATTTTCCATTCACTTCACTTATGCACAATAAACTAACAATATTACGTAAAACACCAAATTTACAAAATATACAGTCAAATAACACAAGATTATGAATAAAATATAAAATCCACTACATGACAGATTAATATCCCGCCAAAAACTCCCTGGTTCAATACTTGATGCAAATAAAAACCCCACATACCCAAGACCACAGCCGCCGATGTTCAAGTTCTTTCCTTTGCCCTTCTTGAAGCGAGATTTACGGAACCACGATGACTGCATCGCCAACTGCGCCAGCTCCTCCGGTACCTCCTGTGATATGTAAACGACGAAATAATAAAAACAACAAAAAAACTTTAACTTAAAAAAAAAACTTTAAAGCTAAATAAAAACAAAAATAAACTTTAAACTTCAGAATCTGTTAATAATACCAACAAGTTGTTTAAATGAGTAATAGTAAAAACTATGTATATTAAAATTCTAAAAAAAGGAAATGTCTATTTTCATCATTGACAATATGTCCGAAATATAGAAGAATGACAATCAAATATACTCGATCCAATTTAGTCAGTAAGAAGGCACAGTACAAACAACCCATTCATCAGGAAGAACCAATGACAGGCTCGATGTGTCAGTTTATCTCTTTAGCATGAGAAGTTAATTAACTTTACAATCATTCTTAGTATATGGTATATAAGTCTTATACATGGTATGACCAATTTGTTCCAGTTTCTAGTATTTAAACCATGCCGAAGATATGTAGGTTTTCAAAGTTTTTGCAGAAATTAAATTAGCAAGAATGTGTTGCGAGGGTAGAGGTAAGATACCCAGTCCCTGATCCTTCGTTTTTAATGATTCGCGAAGTCCCAAATTATATTTTGTTATGAATATGAAAGTCTTAGATTATTCTGTGGTGGGTTTATCGATAGTCTGACAAGTAGATGACGGAGAGGATTTAAGGGGGAGAAGGTGAAAGGTTCAAGAGGGGAGGGCTTTACAGGAGATAATATACAAGGTTTAAGGGTGCGAGGGTTTTAAAGGGAAGTAGTTGCACGGCTCAATAGGGGGCGGATATACATAGGAGGAGGTGCAAGGTTGAAGAGGGTGAGGGGTTTATAGGAGAGAATGTACAAGGTTTAAGGGTGGGAGGGTTTTAAAGGGTGGGGTTTGTAAGGTTCAAGAGGGGGCGAGTATACAAAGAAGAAGGTGCAAAGTTTAAGAGGGTAAGGGGTTTATATGAGAGAATGTACAAGGTTTAAAGGTAGGGTGGTTTTAAAAGGGAGGAGTTATAAGGTTCTAGAGGGGAAGAGTATACAAAGGGGGAGGTGCAAGGTTCAAGAGGAGGAGGGTTTAGAAGAGAGGAGTTGCAAGGTTTAGGGGAGGAGGAGAGGATTTTAAAAGGGGAAGGGTTAGTTCAAATGGTGGGTTACCTGCTGTGCGCCCTCGAGGTTCCTGAGCAGGTGTCCAGCGAAGTCCTTGTCACGGTCGCGGTGCAGCAAGGAGTAGGCAGCACCGCGCACGCCGGCACGCCCGGTGCGCCCAACCCGGTGTGTGTGCGTGTCGATGTCCCGCGCCACCGTATAGTTCACCACCGTGCGGATATGAGGGATGTCCAACCCGCGAGCTATACGTACGATCATAATTTTTTTAACTTCATTTTTGGCAATCAATCTTTGCGATTATTACTGCCATTGTCACGAAGTCAATAATATCACAAGCGTCGTGCGATCATTTCAATATTAAGCATCGTGTGAATCAATATTCTAACAAGATGGTGGATCCTTTGCTAGAACCTTCCAGGGCGTTCTTTGGCATCTCAGTGGCAATTCATGCTCCGTGTTATTATTTTGTATTCACTTATGCACAACAAATTAACTATATTACGTAAAACACCATCAAATTTTCACAATATAGAGTCCAATAACACAAGATTATGAACAAAATATAAAATCCACTACATGACAGACTAAAATCCCGCCAAAAACTCCAACGATCATAATTATTTTACTTTCTTTTACACGCCATCTAACCGCCCATTCCCGTACTACATTAACAGATACACGTGTAAAAACGTTAAATGTTTCCAGATAGGTCGCGAATCGCATGTATCAGACAACAAGCCCAAGCCTAGGCGTGCCGTACACCCTTAAGCTAGTTATCAAATAAAATCGGCTGAGTGCCTTAAGCGCTCGCCTTAGTAGTCCGGTGAAGATGTTAACACCTTGATAGATCAATAGTGTAGTCAGTTCGAAGAAACAAAATGCTTGCTATCTTATATATTAGGAATTGCACGTCCAGTGGAGGACCTTCCGCATGACACAAGTGCGGCGTTGAGACGGACACCGCATAGCACACTGTTTGCTTCTTTATAACATTTGATAAATAACTAGTACGTAAAGCTTCTTCAACTATAATTTTTATTTTATTTACTAACACTAACGAAATAATAATAATAATATAATATAATAGTAATAATAATAATATATATATATACATACATATGCTCACGGATACGATTTTTACGTAAAAAAAAAAAAAAAAACTACATCTAAGCAAAAAAAAGGTGCGGACTAAAAGTCTGCAGACTAAAACAAAAAAAAAAAAAAAAAAAAAAAAAAACACTAACGAAATGACAGACAAGTATCAAGGCAATTAAAAATTTCCACTTACATGTACAAAACACAAATAAACAAATAAAAAGACAGCTATGGATAGAAATAAAGAAAAAACAATTATGACATACACGTCAGTATTAATTTAAAAAATCCTTAGAGAAACATTGTATAAACATGGTACGCTAGTTGAAAAGAAATCTAAATTATTGCCTAGAGAATTAAAATATTTACATGCTCGGATCAGAAAGGCATTTTGTCGATATGTCGTCCTTACAAGTGCTACGTGTAAAAGTTTCGATTTTCGACTTGTGGATACATATAACTGAACTATGGATAATAATCCTGAATAGTCCACAATTCCATTAGCTATATTATACGAATATATTAAATCGGCTATTTTATATTAAATGTCTGCGAACAAATGCGCATTATAATATATTCAAAGTTTAAATGAATTTAAATCCAGACTATAATGAACACTACAGTTTTTTTGACTGAACTTCAATACCTGAAAAACATCGTCTCAATTTTTTTCCTTTATCTTCGTGTTCATTCTGATTTCCTATTCAGGTTTATTACTATATATTTAGATACATAATTTCCTGTTGCGTAAAAGGAGTTGATGAGAGTGAGCTCACCGGCGACGTCTGTGGCGACGAGTATGCTGCTCTCCTGTCGTTTGAAGGCGGTGATCACTTTATTCCTGTCCGCTTGTTCCATGTCGCCGTGCAGCAGCAGCGCGTCGTACTGCTGGACACCGAGGTTCGCAGCTGTTTGTTCTGCTTCAAGCTGTAAACCGCACAGGAGTTCAGTTCAGAACCACCAACGATCTATAAAGCCGAACTTCATATTACTTTTAAATTAAAAAAAAAAAAAAAACGAGTAGGTGGTACAACCACAGAAGGTGGTAGAGCCACGGTGAAGCTATTACTGGCTTCAGTATGAATGGGTTGTCGCCCGGGGTAGTACCACCCTCTCACAGAAAACCGACGTGAAGTAACAGTGCTTGCATCGTTGCGTTTCGTACGGTCAGTGAGAACGCCGGAGGCCCACCTCTCCTCACCTTCCCCATTTCTTCTTCCCTCTCCCCACCCCAAGCTCCAACACAGGCAGGCAACGCACTTGCGACTCCACTAATGTTGCAAGTATCTATGCACGGTGGTGACCAATTAACATCAGGTGACCCACCTGTTCTTTTGCCTCCTATCATATAAAAAAAAGAGTACCATAAGGCATAAATACAAATCTTGAGTCTCGAAAAAACTAAATTTATTTTAATATTCTTTTCAATGATATGACACACTTGAACGACCTAGACCTGGAGTCTATGTTATATTTTTTTTTACCAAATTTTTGGCAACAAATCTTTCAGATTATTACTGCCATCGTCATGTAGTTAATAATATTACAAGCGTCGTGTGATTATTTCAATCTAACAAGATGGTGGATCCCTTGTTAGAAACTTCCAGGGAGTTTTTGTGGCATCCCAGAATTTCACGCTCCGAGGTATTGTTTTCCATTCACTTCACTTAAGCACAATAAACAAACCATATCACATAAAACACCACCAATTTTACACAATATAGAGTAGAGTAGCACAAGACTATGAATAAAATATAAAATCCACTACATGACAGACTGAAGTCCCGCCAAAAACTCCTAAACGTTATAAAAGACAGACAATAGATAGTTGATTATGTTTACCTAATGAGATTCCCTATTACTAATATATATATATATATAAAACGAAATCATCTTTGAATCCCTGTCCTCTTTTGATCTCCATTCCCCTTTGAATTCGCTTAGGGGATGGATTTTCAAAAATTCTCTCACTCAACTCACATATATTATATAAGAAATTCTGCACAAAGTTCACACCTCTAGACTATCTCTTTAGAGTTCATACTACTGAACTGTTTTAGTGTTTTATTAAATACATTTTTTTTTTTGGAGTTCGGCAAAGTGACTGCACTACGCCTGATGGTTAAGCACAGTGCAATCCAAAAATAATAGCGTCCACCGATTGACTCACTATCCATCGCCGGTCGCCACTATCATGTCGGCCTGTAATAAGCTGGATATACACAGGCTGATCCCGAAACGCGACCCGTAGAAGCGAGTCACTATTACGGGCTTTTTCGCCATATACATGGTGGTTGCGACTCAGTCGGGCTGTAAAACCCTACCACCCCGCTATAACCATTGCCTCGTTCGTTGATCAGCAGGGTGCACCACGTGCAGGTGACGTTGGCTTGGGTGTCTCAAGTCGACATCCCTTACACCCCGCGATTACCGCGATTACATTTAGAAATCTGTTTCATTAAAGCATGTTGACCATATACCATTGAATGTTCATTTAATTTTAAATACACAATAAATCAATTTATGAATGTTTCACTAATTCATATGATGTCTTTGTTAGCAGAATCCCCGCTGCATGTATGCTATTGGAAAGGCTCTTAAATTAAACTCCATTCTGATAGATCATTCATTAAGCCACGTATGTGACATCATTACTGTCAAACACAAATTGCAATGTGTCAATAGGTATTGTTGTCAAACTACTCGTAATTTAAGACTAATATATCACTATCACTATACATTATTAATCAAAGACCCCTGTCCGTCTGTCTGTTCGCAATAAAATCAAAAACTACCGAACGGATTTTCATACGGTTTTCACCAACCAAAGTGATTCATGAGGAAGGTTTAGGTAAATGGCCCCCCTCGGCAGCGACTCAAGCCTAGGTCCGTTCCCTCGGTGTGGAGCCCTTGAGTGCGCTGCTCGCGCGATACAGGAGCACAAAAATTTACATCACTGCTACAACACTACACGATCACCCCCACACACGTGCACGCCTATACTCTTACACATGGAAGTGGAAGGGTTTTATTTTTTTCCCTTATCGAACTGAAAAAACTCTAATTTTCCGATAAAAAAAAATATATGGAGGGGTTGTTGAGGCGTGTATGCTTGGTACACATATGCGTCTCAGCAACTCAAACATTTATGAATAGTTAGCTAAGTCAGGTCGCGAGTTTGCATGTAACAGGCAACAGCCAAGCCGAGGTGTGCCGTGCACCCTTGAGCTAGTTGCCCAAATAAAATCGGCTGAGTGCCTTAAGCGCTCGCCTTAGTAGTTCGGTGAATCTGTTAAGACCTTGCTAGGTCAATATCGTAGTCAGTTCGAGAAAAAAAAAAGAAAAGGTTTAGGTTAACAATTTGTCAAAGTTTTTTTACCAGTGAAGGACAATGTCCGGTTGTGTCCAACGTGTTGCATAACTGAATGAATGGCTTGGTTGAAAAATTACACCATTACTTCATAAGGAAAGTACAAGGGGCAAAGGAAGGGAACGAAAAAGAAGGGTGTACCTAATCAAATAATATCGTAAATTTTACCAACTGAATAACAATTTCGATAAATTTTCGCTTCATGCCGCTCTGTATAATCGAAAGCATTTCACAAGGATATAAAATCATGTTATAATGTACAGACAATGTAGTAAACTTCTAGGATGCTGGAATGACTACGAAAAGTACCTTTTTAGTGACGAATATCAATACACTGCCAGCCGATAAGAATTCCACAAGATTCTTCAAGAGCCACGACCACTTATCTTCTGGTCTGTTAAATATTCTGATGACGAAAAAAAAATTGTTAATGACAATACCTATGTTGAATAAAAATTATTTAGAAAATATTAACTATGTCATATACATTGTAAGCCAACAGATGGTTTACTTATGGAGTGACGTCACCTTACGCTGATCACGTTCCAATTGATATAACTTGTAATTGATATATTTCATCAAGAAACTTACAAGTTTAGAATATATTTTTCAAACATTTTAATTTTTACATCGATTTTTAATTAAAATTTATTTCAATCCAAGTTCACCATTGAAGTCATCATTTTAATTCAAGTTATCCATTGAAGTTAATTAATTTAATGCAAGTTTTTCATTGTAGTTTTTTTTTTTGGTGCAATTACTCCATTGATTTTATTAATCTAATACAAGTTTTTCACTAAAGTTATTATTGTAGTGCAAGTTCCCCATCGAAGTTATTGTTTGTAATGAAAGTTCTCTATTGTAGTTATTATTGTAATGGAAATTCCCCATTGTAGTTATTATTTGTAATGAGAGTTCTCTGTTGTAGTTATAATTGTAATGAAAATTCCCCATTGTAGTTATTATTTGTAATGAAAATTCTCTATTGTAGTTATTATTGTAATGGAAATTCCCCATTGTAGTTATTATTTGTAATGAGAGTTCTCTGTTGTAGTTATAATTGTAATTAAAATTCCCCATTGTAGTTATTATTTGTAATGAAAGTTCTCTATTGTAGTTATTATTGTAATGGAAATTCCCCATTGTATTTATAGTAACGAGTAGTAGTGTGTGTGAGTGTGTGTGGGAGCGGTACCTGACGTGCTGGGTGACGAGGTCGGTGGCCTCCCCGGCGGCGCCGTGCTGCACGCGGACGGGGTCGTGCAGCGCGTCGCGCGCGAGCCGCTCGATGCGTCGCGGGAACGTCGCCGAGAACAACAGCGCCTGCCGGTCCGGACGCACGTGGTTGCATATCGACCTCACCTGCGGCTCTACAACACACACCGCACACACTCACGATACTCAACTCCCTCTCACCCCCCCCCTCCCCCTCCACCTTTCCAACGACATCACAATGGGAAGGGTTATTCAAATCTCGCATACCGCAAAACAGACTGAAAATTTTAGCAGTAGCAATATTTATAGAGGATAGAGTGCAATCGATTCTCGTCTTAAATCATTCAAAAAGATAGGTGCCTAATATTTGATCTACTTATCTAGAAAAATACAAAACTTATACACAATTCTCTACGCTTCTATGTAAAATTACAATGTAGATGACCGTCGGGTGATTTCACTTTCACTTAAAAATGAACATGGGAACGGTATGAACATAGGTTATTATCGAAGGTTATAAACTCCGAGTCACCCCTTACAGCTTTGGGCTCCAGTTATTGCACCCAGGTTTATTACCATTGTGTTTATACTTGTAAAAGTCTTAGAAAAAACTTTAACTTCGGATCTCTTTGTTATTTATTAATATTTGTTTTGATATTATTATTTTATACGTTAAATGTGACCATTAAGTATTAGATCCTAGAATACTACGAGTGTTTAATTTTCTGTTGTTATATATTATTTATAATGTTATATTACATATAAACATATAATAATTAGAGACAACAATTAAATCTAATATGTAGTAATAAAAATGCAAAATTTATTTTACATTGGTTTTTCTAAACACTTTATTGTTTGTACTCACCAAATCCCATATCAAACATCCTATCTGCCTCATCGAGAACAAGGTATGTGACTCTCTTGAGATTAGTTGCTTTACATTTGATTAAGTCTATAACTCTGCCCGGTGTCCCCACAACTATTTCAGCACCACCACCTACAAAATATATAAAGATTGTACTAGGCTTTTTTAGAGTATTACAGATTGTATAGCAACTATTTAATCTGCATAGATAATTTTTTTAGAAAAGCGATTTGCAGCAAATTATATTTTTTTATCGAAGCACGACATAGTGACTGCACTATGCCTAATGTTAAGCATAGTACAATCCAAAAACATCGGCAACATCCGAGAGACAGATTATCCATCGCCGGTCGCCGCTGTCAAGTCGGCCATAAGACGAAAGTCACCCGGTACTGGATATGCACAGGCTGATCCCGAAACGCGACGCGCAGAAGCGAGTCACTATGACGGGCTTTTTCACCATATACATGGTGGTTGCGACCCAGTCGGGCTGTAAAACCCTACCACCTCGATATCGCCATTGCCTCGTTCGTTATTCAGCAGGGTGCACCACGGCAGGTGAGGTTGGCTTGGGTGTCTCAAGTCTTAAGATGTTACTCGACATCCCTTACACCCCTAAATTACCCTAAATATCACTATTATTGTAATAGAAATACGTTTAAATAAACATTTAGAAAAGAAGTTCGTGGTTAATTAAGTTTTCTATAAAATATCGCATAATTATAAGAACTCGAAAAATCTTTTTTTCAGAATCTATGAAAAACCGATTTTTCGCTATTCTTTCAAACCGTGCATTTTTATCGAAAATTAGGCTAAAAATAGTACTTTGTTTTATAATGTAATCTAGATGATATAATGACACATCTAGACACGATAGCTCTTTATTGAAACCAAAAATAATGCAATATTGGTAAGAATAAAAGTCGCCATTAGTTCATTAAAAGTTAATTAGAGTGCTATTTCTCGTTTCAGATTAGTGATACTTTTTCTATTAAAATTAAAAATTAATATAAATCTCAATTGACGCAATTTTCGAATAAGTTTTCTAATAGCAGTCCGATATGTTACAACAAAATTTCAAATCTTAGGCGACATCGCCATTTAACATAAAGTAAGATTCTGGTCAAACACTAGAACCTATAGAGCATAAAAAAATGTAATTTTTTATTACCTTCTAAAGCTTTAACTTGCTCCCATTTTGAGCCACCACCGTAGCAACATACGCATCTGATATTGTACACTTTACCAAATTTTTTCGCTTCCATGTAAATCTAAAAAAAAAAAAAACAAGATATTATTTAACACATTATTTTTATGTTACAAACAATTACAGAAAAACAAATGACAAAATTTTCCAATATCACAGTCTAAATATACTGTAGACTAGCTAATAATGGCTTTGTCTGCGTTGTCCCGCTTATGCGCATCACACCGCATGCCCCACTTCTCCACAGCAAGAAAATGGTATAGCTGTTTAGATTAGCACTTACAAAAGCCGTGCTTTCTTAAAATATAAATAAAATATAAATCTTTATGTTATATGAACATTGATTTTTTTATTTTGTTGGATACTCATTGATTTTGTTTTGATTTCATTGGCGATATTTTTTAAAGAATAACTAAGTGTCTAAGAGGTAAAACTAAAAATATATATTGAAATTTATTATACTCTCATATCATCTTATAGGTCTCGCTTAATGAGTGCATGAGCGTAAATCCTTATCCACTTTATTTATACAGGTAAAGAATTAATTATATAATGATATGATTTCTAATAATGCTACTATTGATATATAAAAAAAATTGCTTAATTTTTTTTTTTTTTGGATCCTCATCCTAGAGCAACCTAGGAGCTATTAAGTCTTATATCTTCATCTTGAAAATCGATATATGTAAATATATAAGAATCCATTAACATGATATTTGTCCTCGACGAAGTCCAAAACTACTCAGCCAATCTTCATGAAACGTTGGCATTTATGTGTAATTTGGTTCAAGTTGAGAGATAGGATAATTTATAATTCTATTAATGGTCCCAATATTTTTTAATTACAAATGAAATCATTGTCAATGTTGATTATCATTATTAATTGTAAGTTTCTTCAATCTCTAACAGATGGCGCTTTACATTAGTTTGTTGATAGAAAACTGTAGGACAGACTGTTATAAATATCTCATAGATGACACCACATTTTGAATTTCTTTTTCAACTCGTTTATTTTATAGTGCACATAATTTTAATTCAACATGTAATAATTGAGCCACAGCAACACGTGGCCGGGTTTGCGAGTAACTTATATACATCTATGAATGTACTTATATATATATATATAAAAAGTTACAAACAGCTTCACAATATTTCTATCTATAGATGAATTTGAAAGATAAGTTGTTAATATAGACAGAATAGATTATTCAATTTCAAAAAATTAAAATAAACAGTACTGACCTGCTGAGCGAGCTCTCTAGTAGGTGCCAGAATGAGTCCAATGGGTCCATCGCCTGGTGCTAGCTCCTTCTGGTCCATGATGTGGACCAACAGAGGCCATAAGAACGCACACGTTTTACCCGAACCAGTGCGTGCGATACCTAAATAAAGAAAAAACGGAATTCAGTTTGCAACAATCTTCAACTTGAGGATGGTTAGCTAACAAGGCGGACTTAGACAAAAGCCCTACCACACAGTGTTGTAGGTGGTAGAACCACGCTAATACTATAACTGGCTTCAGCATGAATGGGTCGGCTAACCTGGAGTAGTACCACCCGACCCACAGAAACACCCACATGAAGTAACAGTACTTGCATTGTTGCGTTTCGTTCGGTCAGTGAGAGCGCCGGAAGCCCACTTCTCCTCACCTTTCCTGTCTCCTGTTCCCTTCCTTCTCCCCCTTAATACAAGCTGGCAACGCACGACTCTCCTAGTGTTGCAAGTGTTTATGAATGGTGGTGATCACTTGACATGAAGTGATCCACCAGTTCATTTGCTCCTATCATAAAAAAAGCAACATAATTTTATTTAAATTACCAATTAAATCCCGTCCTGATAAAGCAGCAGGAACACCGGCGGCCTGCACGGGCGTAGGCTGAGTGTACTCCGATCGGCGGATAGCTCGCATGAGCTGTTCATCGAAGCCGAGGTGTGCAAAACTGCTTACAGGCCGAGGTGGCTCCGGACCTGTGATCTGAAACATTAATCAAAACTCACTACAATGGTTCAGGTTTTTGGTCTATTTGCGTGATTGTAGGGCTTTTTCTAACCCCGGCTAGATAGCATCCTCAAATCGAAAGTGTATCGCTAAACACCTGTTGATGTGTTCCGGCAACCGCACTTGAAATCCAGTTCCCTTGTATGTTTACCATGATTACCAGGCTATGTTTACCATACTATACCACATCGTACATTTAATATCAGATGATTTTGTGGTCAAATATTTGGCACGTTAAACGTTTAGTTTTTAAACTATAAAGTATTTAAAAAAAAAATGATTAACCACACTGTTTTTTTTTTTTAGTTTTTGGCGGGATATAGTCTGTAATGTAGTGGATTTTATTCATAATCTTGTGTGTTTTGACTCTATTTTTTGTTAATTTGGTAGTGTTTTACGTAATATAATTAGTTAATTGTGCACAAATAAAGAGAATGGAAAATAATACCACGGAGCATGAAATTCTGAGATGCCACAAAAAAAACTCCCTGGAAGGTTCTAGCAAAGAATCTACAATCATGTTAGAATAAGAATGTAATAAGAATGTTAGAAATTCACATGACGCTTAATATTGAAATGATCGTATGACGCTTGTAATATTATTGACTATGTGACAGTGGCAGTAATAATCTGAAAGATTGATTGCCAAAAATAAAGTTAAAAAAAAAACTATGTTTTTATGAATTTTAACTTCAACTTTCATATTTTCAAATGGTTAATAATAGGTCTTAACCTATGAAATTGCCGTTCTGCATTACTGGCCATTTCAAATCAAAATAATTGTTGTTTGGCTAGGAATTCTAATTTCAAATTAATTTTATTTTAAAAAGATGGAATTCTTTTTCCAAAAGTAGTCATTTGTTTATTGATTAGTGTTACATTTTCATCGCATTTCAATCTTTTTTGTCATCATGGATACGTTAAAAATTCGAGTAATTATGGAATATGCGTACCGTCGTGGCAGCAACGCGGCACAAGCGGCACGCAACATCAACGACGTTTACGGAGCTAACACTACAAACTAACGCACCAACTGTTATTGGTTTGCTCGCTTTCGTTCTGGAACCTTGGACCTTGGAAAATGGACCTCGCGGTCGTCCGAAAACTTTGATCGACAATGACGAATTAAAGGCGATTGTGGAAGCTGTTGATACACAATCTACGGCTGAATTAGCAGCAGCTTTCGACGTTAGCGTCATAACAATATTGGTTCATTTGCGTCAAATTGGCAAGGTAAAAAAGCTTGACACGTGCCCCACGAACTTAATGACCGCCAGCGCGAACTACGTGTCGAGACGTGCCTTGGACTGCTCAACAGACACACAAATGAAGGAATTTTGAACCGCATTGTTACCTGTGATGAAAAATGGATTCTGTTTGATAACCGCAAGCGCTCAGCAAATTGGTTGGATCCTGGTTCAGCACCTAAACGATGCCCTAAACGAAAACTTACCCCTAAAAAAGGGATGGTCACTGTTTGATGGTCTAGCGCAGGTGTGATTCTTCACAGCTTCTTACCAAACGGGGTGAGCATTACTCCAGATGTGTACTGTGAAGAACTGAACACAGTGATGGAGAAGCTGGCATATCTCCAACCAGCATTGGTCAATCGCTCGTCTCCGCTACTCCTGCAGGACAAAGCGCGACCTCATACTGCACAACAGACGGTCTCCAAGTTGCAAGAACTGAGGTTGGAAGTTCTCCGTCAGCCGCCCTACTCACCAGAATATGCGCCTACAGACTACTACTTTTTCCAGAATTTGGATAACTCCTTGGCGGAAAACAATTCAATACCCGAGAGGCAGTACAAAATGCTTTTGAAGAATTTGTTGCCTCCTGTACAACTGATTTCTTTAAGAAGGGCATCAATAAACTGTCACTGCGTTGGCAAAGATGCATTGATTGCATGGGTGATTACTTTGATTAATACAAAGAAAAAATACATGAAAAAAATTCGTTTAAATTTTTTCATACAAAACGGCAATTTCATAGGTAAAGACCTAATATATCATTTGTTCCGAAAGATGCATGCACATGGTATAGACGTGAGAAACCATTCTCATGGGTGTAATTAATTGACATTGGTGGTCTAATTTCCATTTCTTAGTATCCAAGATCAAATACAGTATATTGATGATCTTCATAGTTTTATTATAGTAATTACTTGAATTTTTGCTATAATTAGGTGGTAGAGTCATGCGGAAGCTATAACTGGTTACAGCATGAGTGGTTTGGTTCACCCGGGGAAGTGCCACCCCCTCACAAAATACACACGTGAAGTAACAGTGCTTGCATTGTTGCATTTGGTTCGGTTAGGAGAGAGAGAGAGCGGCAGAAGCCCACCTTCCTTCTCCCTCCCCTCCCTACACCTTATAGATAAATTAATTTAACTTTTTCATTTATTCTTGTTCTATATTTTTTGTTTTTCAAATATTGTCAATATTTAATCTATACTATTATTATAAAGAGGTAAAGTTTGTGAATTTGTGGTGTTGTAGGGAGGTAATCTCAGGAACTACTGGTCCGATTAAAAAAAAATCTTTGAATGTTATATAGCTCATTTATCGAGGATGGTTATAGAGTATATATCATCACGCTAAGACTAATAGGAGCGGAGCACCAATGAAGAATGTTTAAAATTCGGGTTTTTTTTCCTTTTGAGAGTTTCCGCTGCATGTTAGTGTTAGCCCAAAGTAACTATTCCACGCGAATGAAGTCGCGGGCAGAGGCTAGTGTTACATAATTTAATTTTTCAATACTATTAATAGTGTAAGTTGTATCGAGGTGATAAAAAAGCGTTGTAGGTTTTCTGTATAGTCTTCTTATTATTGTTATTATATTATTCATCATACTGTTGCATTATCCACAATTATAAATGGTTTTAAATGCAAATGTGACTTTAATTCACATCTTAATACCTTCACATTATGATGAAATTTTGCATACACATTAGAAGTACACAAAAAGACATAACCTTTCATTCAGAAAAGAAGTATTGTTCCCGAAACACGTATAGAATGTACAGTAAAGCAAGCAAAGCTGTGAGCAAAGTTACTATATGAAATAATAGAGGCCAATAAAGTTGACTGTCATAAGTCTTTGAGAAAGTGAGTATTTAAAACAATAATGATTTGAGGATAAAAAGGTGTTGTTACCTTAACTCCAAGATTCTTCTTTAGATCCTCAACTTGTTGTTGTGAGAGTACTTCTATATCTTCATGCGGAGTATAGAAATTCTTTTCAAATGGTTCATAATCAATTTCTGAGTGGTCTATGGGGGGTAGGGGGTCTATAATCTTTTTCTTTGGTGGAGCTATGGGGTTTCCATCCTCATCATATTCTATTTCCACATCTGAAGCGTCATCACCATGGCTCAGCGGATTTTCTTCCATGTATCTAGAAGAAATATTATTAAAAAATCAAAATCAAAAACACTTTATTCAGTTTAGGCCCTAAGAAGGCACTTATGAAGGTCAAAAACTACCACTGGTTTGGAAGACAACCAAGCCAGAAGAACCAGCGACAAGAAACTCGATTTGGTATATCTTTTTAACAAATATATAATTAGCATTATAAATATTAGAATACATTACATGTCACAATCGTTTTGAATGGATGCACAGAGATCAGTCAATTCTAGACATCATCATTCACTTATTGATCCACTCTATAATAAATAGCCCTTCGACAGCCAAAGCCCCTGGACATGATATAAGCTTAAACTCACAATCTGGCAAATTGGTAATTTCCTTTGAGACTTTGTTGTAAAACCTAACACTATTACCTAAAACACTGTTACTGGCTTTACTAAGTATGAAACATAGGACAACCAGTTTGTCACAGTATTTTGATCATGCCGGTTTTTTACGAAATCAAGCTTTTCAAGGTTCTTGCGGACATGCATTAAGCTCTCAAGAATGTATTGGAAGGGTAGAGTTCAGATATTGAATTTCTGGAATATATATTGTATATTGCTGGAACTGCCTGTTTTGTAATAAAAATATCGTGTCTACCTCAGCTGCTGTCCCCCACAAAAGACTGCTATAAGCCATTAAGGTATTGATGTAAGAAAAGTAGACTAACCTAGCAGTGGCGATATCAGTTAGCTGGCAAATCTTGTACTTCTTACAGTTATCTTTTAATATAACACAGACATATGTAAAATTTAATTACTAACTTGTAATAACTCTCTTCATCATCCAGCTCATCAATATCTCCTCTAGTACCTCGCCCACTATCTTCTTTTCCGCTGGCAGCATTCTCCTTACTAGCTACAAGGTCTTTAGCTGCCTGCTGTTCTAAGCCTGCCATGTAAGCATCCAAAGGATCTTCTTCATCATCATCCTGCTGCAAATATCCCTTAATGTACATATTCCTAAAAAATATATTCTCTGGACATATTGTAGTTTACTTACATTTTAATATTGATTAATGTAATCTAATATTATTTTAATAAGTCAGGTTTGATAAAATATCTTCAATCTACAGTTACTGACTCTAAAAAGGCTAATTGACATGCTTTACATATTCCCTGCTGTTAAGGTTTACATGGTTGACTATGCAACAGTGAAAATATTTATTGATTAGCATCTAATAATACCTTTAAAGGAGCATTTCTTGTATATTTTTATATATTCAGGATCTCGGAAAACTGAGTCCACTATTTCCTTGAAACTTAGTATGTAGGTGGTTTCGGGGACGTTAAATCGATCTGGCTAGATTTCATTCATAGAAAACTGTTTTATCTGAGTTTTCAGGCAATGAAAAAATATAACTAGAATAAAAAGGTCAGTTTCGCCATCATTGTCAAAACAAAAATAGATCAGGTGGAAATTGGCTGCTTCGAAAATCCGTCTAGTCCCAGTTCGAATCCAAGTAACAGCAAACGAGATATCTTTTTCTATATTTTTTTTTAAATAAGAAAATGCTAATTTTGTGAGTTAAACCTGACAGTTTATTTTATTCTAATGTTTTTTTTATAAAATGGAGCCAGGCTCGATAGTCCATTATACCATTCTAGTGTAGAAAATCTAGCTAACCTTGCACCCGATTAGGCCTTCCACCGCAGTGGCTCAAGCCTAGGTTCGATCCCTCGGTAGGGAGCACTTGAGTGCGTTGCTTGCGTGATACGGTGACACACAAATATACATCATTGCTACAACACTACACGATCGCCCGCACACACGTGCACGTCGACACGCTTACACATGAAAGTGGAAGGGTTTACTTTTTTCTCCTTATCGAACTGAAAAACTCAATTTTCCGATAATAAATATATGGAGGAGTTGTTGAGGCGTGTATGCTTGGTACACATATACGTTTCAACAAGTCATATATATATGAATAGTTAGCTAGGTTAGCTAAGATAGGACACGATTTGCATGTAACAGGCAACAGCCAAGCCGAGGAGTGCCGCGCACCCTTGAGCTGGTTCCAAAAGTAAAATCTACTGAGTGCCTTAAGCGCTCGCCTTAATAGGTCGGTGAAGCTGTTAAGACCGTGCTGGGTCAATAGCGTAGTTATTTCGAAAAAAAAAAAACCTAGCTAACCTTAATCTTAGCTAACATGCTAAAACTCTGAATAATTAAGTCAATTAGCTTCTCCAGTATAGATTAGTAATGCTATCCAAAAACAACAGTCAGATGAGACCAAGATCAATTCAACACATTATCCTTGTCGCACCTAAATAAGGTCAGCACATGTTTTTCACTTCTATACTATCAGTGATCAACTGAGTATTTACATATTTTATATACATATTATTGTTCTCAAAATGAATTTTGAGTATCTTTTTCCATCTTCCTATACTACTATATCAAACCAGTTTCATACAGAAGATTCTTCTTAATTATGTAACTTTCATTTTTCCTAATGATATACCCACAACATACTAACTTATTGACCCACAACTACTTACTAGTGTTATTCCTTTGTTATTCCTTTGATATAATAATTTATAATCTTTTTTTCTGTTAAAATTATTACCCATACCACTTGTAATATTTTCCCATAGATCTCTTTTATAGCCCAGTAAGATCAAATCATCAGAAATGATCATCCAATGGGTTTGTTCATTTCTTCTTAACCATCTTTTTTTTCATCATTTTTCGTCATTTCATAATTGCAATTTAGATATTACCTTTGAACTTGATGCAGCCTCATAAGATGGACTTCCAGGTGCAGGGATGTAGGCCAAAGCTGGTGTAGGTGGTTCATCATCATCATCAAAGTACCTTTAAAGATGAAAAATACATGGAATTTAACAATAGTATACAGGCAACTACATCTCAGTTGACTTTGTTAATTGCTCTACAAAAAAGGTTTCCTATTATGAACCTTGCAAATCTTTAGCAAAATTGCCTCCTCATGCCTTAAAGCACACATCAGATAAGCCAACAATTGTGATTTGATCAAAGGTAGGTAACAAATATATTCAAAATTTTCGGAATACTAAGCTGCATTATCAAAATTGCACATTTAGAATTTATTGTGAGCAGACAAATATTGCAGAGGAGATTTTTTGTCATTTTCGTATTAAATGCACTGTGCTCGCGGACCGCTACTGCAGTTGGTTCACATTTTTTTTTCACAAGTCTAACCTAACCAAACTAAGATAAAACAGCAAACAGTATAAAAAAGAGAAAACAAAAGAACAATGTTGTTATTTGCACGCACACTTAATTATCCGTTTTTAATGTACAATGTGTATTCATGAACAAAGTTTTGAGGTTACGTGTCACCTCCGAGCAATCATGGGTAATTTTGTATATCACCAATGTTATCATTTCTAAGTTGAAATAAAACTGTGTCATCTCTGTTTGGTCAGGTTAGGTTGGACTTGTGTAAAAAGATAATGTGAGCCGGCCATGACAGTGGTTGGCAAGTGCAGAGCATTTAATACAAATGTACCATTTTTTATAATATGTAGTCATAGTTTGGTTATTGTGCCCAAGTGGATGGGTAATAATACTACAGATCATGGATTCTGGATGATAGATTCTTCCACAAAAACTCCCTGGACAGTTCTAACAAGAAGGCAACCACCTTGTTAATTTATTGGAAAGATCACTAGAACTTTGTAATATCATTACTTATTCGACAACAGTAGTAACAATCTTCTTGAAAATTGGTTACCAAAAATAAAATGAAATAAACACGAAATTTTTATTACAAATATAATACAGTAACTCACTCATCTTCAGTCTTCGACCTCTTCTTGCCCAGAGTACCCCAGCTACCAGCTACAGCGTTCTGAGTTATAGACGTCATCGTCGAATACCCTTGCTTAGAAAAGCCAGTCGAAGGTGGTGGAACAGCATGCATGGACGTCGTCGGAGGAGGAGGGACAGCATGTAGAGATACATTGGAAGGATTTCGTTTCGGCATCGTGAAACCAGTGAAACCGAAACCCTTGCCACCTCCGCCAGAATTGTAACTCATTATTTTATCAATTTATTAATTGCACACTAATGAAACGATAACAAGTTATTACTTATTTATACGCATGTATAATTTAATGTCTAAATAAACTATTGCTAACGTGTAAACATAACATTGATATATATAAACTATTAAAATAATTCTAGGTTTTATATCAACATTATTGTACTAGCGAACGCGTCCAGGAATTTGTTATAAGTCAAATAGAAATACCAAGATGACAGTTTGGTTAGAATTGCCAATTTATTAAAAAAAAATCATAGGCAAAAAATTTTTTTTTTACTTCTCTTCTAGTTTAGCACCAATGTGTCCATATTAAAATCAAATTCACAGTTATCACCTAAAAAAAGCAGAATACATTTTAGACTATTTACTAAGTAACAGATTATTGAGACGTAAAGAGTAACAATTAACGCTCATAAAAGTACGATTTGTTATTTTTATCCGTGACTAGCCTCAGCCCGCGACTTCATTCGCATGGAATAGATACACTAACGCCAAAACGCAGCAGTTCTCAAAAGGATAAAACATCCCGATTTTAAATCATTTTTCATCTGTGCTCCGCTCCTTTTGATCTTAGCATGATGAAATATAGCATATAACCATTCTCGATGAATGAGCTATATAACATTGAAAGAATTATTCAAATCGGACCAGTAGTTCCTGAGATTACCCCCTACAACGCCACAACATCACAACGTAACAAACTTTACCTTTTTTTTTTTCTCGAAATGACTACGCTATTGACCCATCAAGGTCTTAACAGCTTCACCGGACTACTAA
>JACEII010000002.1:1587334-1613997 GCA_014332785.1 Antheraea mylitta
AAAAATCATATTTTCTAAAAATAGGAAAATAGTTTTCTATTCGAACAATGTAAAATTATAATAAAATAATTTATGGTGAATTTCATAAGCTTTCGACAGTAAATTCATTTAACCACCTTTTAATTTCGCTTTCGTTTTGTAAAAAAAGTATAAAAGTTACATTAAAGTGCATAGAATAAATAAAACAAAATAATAAGGGTTTGTCATTAAAATTACTTTAAATACGTTTGTTGTAATATGAAATGTAAAGTGCATTAAAAAGTTTATTAGAATTGTTTTATGCACCCCATTTTTTAAGTAAATATTTATTTATTTCAATAAAAACACAGGTAATTTTAGATCTAAATGATTTTTTTATTTTACTATACAAGGTAGTTAAAAGTTAGCGCTAGAGTCGTAGATAGGATGTGATAGGATTTAAGAGTTATCTACCTCTATCTATATCACGGAATAAAGAACATTTATATAACCAAAGAGTATAGTAAGTATTATAGTATATAACGTACTCTGTGCTGTACATCCTCTTTACTGTCAGTAATAATATTTAATATTTATTACTCTTTGCTGTCAGTTGGGAAATGTCAAAATAGCCTGTTGTGTACAAAAATAGCTGGGAAAATTAAAATCTCCAAAATATCCGTGCTGTGTTGAAGAATTTCATAAATTTATCAAAGTGATTCATAAGTTCATGATTTATCATGTCCAATATAGCATACGAACATGACGCTGACGGTTTGTATTTTGAAAAGCATCCTTTTTGTGAGGACTCTTTTGGCTTTACGTTAATTTTGATATCTTTTGTATGAATGACAGAAAACTATAATAAATAAAGGTAAATGTTGGCTACACAATTAAATCTAATCCCTGATATTAGTGAACAAAGTAACTGCTCTTTATTGAAATTTATTCGAAAGCATGTGTGTAGCGATGCGTGATGTTTGCGCACATCTTCAAGGAGCTTCTATGAGGGGTATCTGATTTAACTGTAATTTTATCATAGTAGTGCAGTTGTAGAAAATTCGGTAGCGTGACTATAATTACAAGTATATGAATTTGGTTTTTCATTTATGATAAATTTTAGAGCAATGTAATCTGAACAGGATATAACTTTTATATTTGTTAAGCAGATATTAATGTATATATATATAGTATAGTATTAATATCTGTTTTATTAGTTTATGTAGCAATCATTTGATAAAATAAAAAATGTCTTCTATAATTATAATTTCATAGTATACTTTCCAGATTTTTAAATTCGAAATTAGTGTTTACGTTTTATTTGATTACGTATATTAGTATGAATTTTTTACTGCCAAATAATGTAATAATTATTTCTACATAAAGGCTCAAAGTTCATCCCAGCAACTCAACGTCCAGATGGTACTTGGAGGAAACCGAGAAGGATAAAAGATGGCTACATACCACAAGAAGAGGTTCCCCTCTATGAGAGTAAAGGAAAACAGTTTAAAGCAAGACAGAACACTGGTTTACCTGTTGGCCTTCCACCGGAGATAGTTGCAGAGGCCCAGAAGAATAGAAAAGGGCATAATAACACTATACAACCTATACCTGGAATAATTATTACTGTTGATAAGAAAAAAAAGAAAAAGAAGTCAGGTATGTAAAATAAGTTGAAAAACAATTCAGTACTATTTTTGTTTATTAGTCAACTAAATTTTTCTGAGGTTAGCCAATGATAAGCTTCAGTTTATTAATAAAAACAATTTGCAAACAGTTTTTGTTTGTTAACATCAAGGGGCAGCAGTTGTTTACTTTAGCAAGGAGGTAGGAAATCTGAGGAAACATAACATTTGCAGTTTTCCAAACAATTTTTTTATAGTAATTATTAGTCATACATATGTTTACAAATCTAGAATATATGTACATTTGTTGACAAAACCTCAATAATGTTAAAATTTAAAATGGTAGTGAATTATAATCGAATTTCAACCACAAGACCATTACTGGTACTACTAATTATCTTAATGTAAAGTTTGTCAAAGGCATGATAGCAAATAAATATTTCTAATATTATATTCTGCCTATGATTGATGTTATCTTGGACTCAACAGCTTGACCATTTTTCTTTAGGTACAACTGTAGCGTCAATTTTAATATGATAAATGCAAATGTAACTTGTTTACTACTGTTTGGAAAACTAGACCTTTGAAATAATTACAATAAAATTTGGAGTAGCGATAAATGGGATTTGAAGGATGTAGGCTGATATTCATTGTAAATAAACTAAAAACTTTTTTATATAGGTACTATATTCTTGTTTAACTGTATTTTCATCATTGTTTGAAGTGGAAAAATATATATACATATATTTATTTAGTACTTGTAGTCCTTATCCATCATTTCGTCAGTTTCATGTAATGAACATGATAATCTAAGTAATAGTGTTTATAATTTTTTTTACAGAAAACAAAACCTAATTTTAGCTATGCTATAGAATTTCAATTTTTTCTTTTGTAACTGATTGGTGGCCCTTTTGTTCTTATGAAAAAGGTTTTATAGGAATTATGTATTTTATCTGAAGTGATTGTAGTTTTTAATTTTTTTTATTGACATTAAGAATCAAGTTACCTTTGTTACTTTTATAATTATTTATTATAATTAGCTTGTGAAGCAGTGAAGGCCAATCCTAATACTTTATAACTCCAAGATTTCCAATATACTAATTTAAAAATACAACTTTTTAAAATGTATGATGCAAGTTTGATTTCTACTTAAACAAAAAACCAAACATGTGATCACCTCACTGTAAAAAAAAAATCATTCCACACTTGCTCTGAAATTAATTAGCTACCGCAGTTGTAAAGGGTAGTGATATGTATTCTAGCCAATACTTTTAAAAGTCCTGTATCTGCTAATAAGTCATATTAATACTGTTCCTAACATTTTTGTGTATTAGTCCAAATACACAATATACACTTTACTATCACCATAAATAGTAAAGACCTGATTTTTTTCCATATTTTCATTACAAGGTACTGATGATGCAGCTGACAAATTGGCAAAATGTGAGATAACAGAGCCAACATTCAACAGTTCAGCAAATCAGCACTTGAGTAACACACCAACCCAAGCAGACCCAATGAAAAGGTTGAAAAACCTTAGAAAAAAATTACGAGACATAGAACAGCTAGAAGAGAAAGTAAAAGCTGGTACCCTTAAAAATCCTGATAAAGATCAAAAAGAGAAAATGTCCAAAAAGGATGACCTTGTTAAAGAGATTCAAATTTTAGAAAGCAATAATAGTCAATAAGTTATATTGAATGAAATTATATTTTAAAGAAATTTAATCATGTTTTTACAATGTCATATGAAATTTAATAAAATATTTCTTTTAATTGTAAATTATTTTAAAGTATTATTTAGTTTTATTAAACTCCTTTAGGATTATTTAACATTATCAATAAAAAAAAAAAAACATTTTAGTTTCTTCTGTTTATTTTATAATAAGCATAGTTCAAAACTGATGAAATCATATAAACACTATTAAATGTACAAAATTGAATGACAACATAATAGTTATTCTTAAGTAACTATGGTATTTTTTTTCTTATTGTAATGGATATGACAGTAAAGTGATTTTGCTGTGGCACAAAAGTTCATATATATTTCACACTTACATGATAAATATCCTATTACAATTTTTGTAAATCTTATAACGAAATCTATTACTAACCCTCTCATATACATATTAGAAGTGTGTGATAATATAAAAACAAGATGCTATAATACAAAATACAATAGTATCAGTACTACTTTTAAACATATTTATATGTAATCATTGATAACTGGAAAATATGCTTGGTTGTTCAAATGAGACACATATATGTGAAGATTTATTAAAGTAACAGAATCCAAATATTGTCATTAATTCACGCTGTTGACTGCTAAGAATTGCTTAATAGAATTAATACCATCTACAGTTAACTATAATTTATCTTTTTAAAACTTACATTTCCTGTATAAGTAGAAAAAGTAAGTATACATGATATATTTGAAAATATGTAAATATCCTATATATTTACTTCATAGGTTCATAAAAACAACAACTGAAGAATTAACTGTGGAGTCACATTTGTGTATAATTTAAAATAGTTACAAGAAACTTTCAGAGATTCCTTTACTATTACCTAACATCGTATGTGCCAATTATGTTTGATCTTTAAGGTTGTTTCTTCAATTTTCACATTTTAGATCTTATATACATATTATTATTCTTTTGAATATATTAAATATCACCTCACAATATCTGAAACAAAGAATTGTAACATAAAACTTTATAGCATGTGTATGAATACAACTACGCAACTAAATTTAATATGAGACTGGGTTTCACAAACAGCTTTTAGTACAACCGGTTTTTTGTGCAAAAGTAATAATGTTAAATCAAATTTAAATCATATCGCAATAATTGTCGGTTGAAACTTACAAGAACATGTTTTATATGAATTCATTTCTCGCTCTCTGTCTTGCGTAATTTCCCAAACAAGCAAGAATTCCAATTACAGCTATTCCAATACCCAGAACAGTTGCTAAAAAGTCGCCAAAGTCGAATCCTTGTGAGGCTTCTACGTTACTAATAGCTAGCAACGCGAAAATAAACATAAATAATTGAATATACATGATTTAAAAAATTAATTGGAAAAGATTATACCAATAACCAAAACGTATAACACAAAAACCTAACAAATTTGTCACAGTTTGTTTATGCGTGTCAACTAGGGATGTTAAAATGTAAACGATTTTTATTTAAATCGATTATTATTTTTTTATATTCGTTTTTGGAGTAATATTAATCTATTTTTAAAAAATCGATTATATAAATTACGCGCTTAAATCGACTTTCATAAACATCTATGCGACGGATGAAAAAAACTCGAAATAAAATCATTATTATTTACAAACGAAAAGCGAGCATAGTGACATAATATAGTTATTGGTAACCAATAATAATATCTTCTAACCGTAAAACACCTAAAAGCGATTGGCTAAAGTGTATTATAACAAAAAAGAATAATACCACAGCAATATGCATATCCTGTTGGAGAGAATTCAAAATTTGTAGTAAACTACAAATTTAAAACAGAACACAGAACGAAAACATCCCAATGTCTTACAGGTAACATGACTTACTATATCTTATAATGATTATTGTGATTCTTATGACAGCCAAATACTGCTCTCTGTAAAATTTGTTCTATAAAACTAAAAACGTCTCTCATGCGAGTCATACGTTTATAACCTCAATACGTTCAATGAAAAATGTGTTATGGTAAACTTGACATCAGTAAGTTTAACAAACTAAGATAGCTTCCTTTAGGAAATAACCTATTGTATTCATTTGAAATTAACTGGGTAAATATGTTTCTTTGTTTGTTTATAAGACTTTGTGAATCACTCGCAATATGATACGAAATATCTGTTTTATTCAAACTTATTTTATTTATAATTTTTTAAAGGAGTTCCGAAAAAGTTTTTGAAGTGAAAACTTCTGTAGGCACGATGAGCGGTATCTTTTGCCGGATATGAATTTGTAATTTTGCGTCATGACATCCTACGTCAGCATTAACGTCCGAATTGCGCTTGCTCGGCTTGCGTCAAATTAGCTATATGTTATATTGATATTTATCAACTCATACGTTTGATAGATTAAAAGAATTTATAAAAATGTAGGTATGTAAATCATTATTGCTCGGAGTGCCAATGTATATGAAAACCATACTAATGTTAATAATGTCAATAAACAGATTCTGAAATTTAAATATTGTCATTCACACTATACTTAATATGAATATTTAAAAGAGAACACATTAATTTCATTTACAAATATTGAAACATAATATTGAGTTTTCCCTTCAATCGGCAGTCCTTATGACTGCCTTGCTAATAAGGTTGTCATTTTGTAAGGATGCTTAACATTTTATATTTTGTTCGGGCATAAATTGGTTGGGGGTATGCAAAATTATTTTTTGTTTTTGACACATTGTTTGTCAACGGACAATCGCGGATGATTGGTCACTTGTACTTGTACGGCCGACTTGGTCGGAACCCGCGCTTAAATTTGAATTCGCTCGCCACTACATACACGGCAGCTCGGTATTCTACTTTGTGTTTCGTAAGGTTATTTGGA
Source organism: Antheraea mylitta (assembly GCA_014332785.1). Lineage (NCBI taxonomy): Eukaryota > Metazoa > Arthropoda > Insecta > Lepidoptera > Saturniidae > Antheraea > Antheraea mylitta. The sequence continues at coordinate 1,593,483 of JACEII010000002.1, forward strand.
TAACTGGTGTTCTCACAATCGGCAACGGTGGCGGAGAAGACGTATTATATCAGGTGAGTGAGCTTTTATCCCGATTATAAAGAAATACTTTCGGCATTCATTTTTCAAGGGGTAACTACCTCCAGCCCATGTATATACAGTCCACTGCCTAGGATAGGTACCCCGATTAGTGTGGGTGTGGTGGTTGCCACCCCATATTTATTATGATAAAATGTTTAATTGTAGTGAAAAATTGTATGAATAAGGATATAGGGTTTCTATAATCTTTACCTTGAAAGTTTAAAGGAATATTCACTTTCATTTTGTTTTGTATTGGTTATTTTTTATACATATCATTTTATGTGATTCTTAATCTTATAAATTGTTAACATGAGTCTCTTAGGATTATTATTGCAATATAAAAAGCATGTCATATTTTAAATATCAGAAAAATAGATTTTTTTTTTTCAGAAATCAATTATTTATTTTTATTAAAATTAATTTTTGACAAATCGATATTAATAAATTAAGAATAATCGAATCAGTTTAATCGATTTTTTTCCATTAATGTACATCCCTAGTGTCAACTAGGGTTGACCAATATGAATCACTTTTTTGTACATCTATCCAAGTGTAGTATGCACAGAGTACTTTATACTATTGGAAAATTGGTAGTATGTTATTACACTTATTACAGAGTATATATATCCTGACTCAAAATGTGTCAATCTGGTCTTGTATACAAAGGCACAAGTATGATGATTATAATCGTCTCGAACAAAATATATATATATATATATAATTCTAAAGGTTAAATAAGTGCATATGCGTGATAATGACTACAGGCAGACAAATTCAACAGAATAGCAATATTCTGCTAGGTATCATTACTCTGTAGTCAACACACTGACAGTTGTTGATACTTGTATGACTGATACGTGATAGTCTGTGGTTGTTGAGTTTTGAAATTTTTGAATTTTTGTACTCGATAGGAAAGTTTCTGTGGTTTTCAGTATTTTATAGTTTTCTTTTACATCATTTGTCTACATTTTTATTTACTAAAATGCCTAAACGGAGGAGATTATTTACACCTATAAGACATAAAACTAAGATCAACAGCAATTTCCGTAATGAAACTAATGAATATGATCCGAAAGGTCTGTACAGTGTATTTGTTATGATATTATTTTTAGCTCATTGAGAGGATGATTCTGTTACTTTGAAATGCGTCTACATAATTTTTATATCTTTTTCTATTTACGGTTAATTTACGTACAAATAATACAGACGAATTGGTGCGTTTCATAAAATATGGCCATTATTGTCAATGAACTACAGATAAAAGTAACAATAAATATATTTGCCATCGAATTGCTTAAACTTCGAGTGCTGGAACACTACAGCTCTTCTACTTCTTGTCATTTGTAGGTACTATGTTCAAATAGGTTTTATTATGTGTATACATTAAGTAAATTGCATAAACTTAAATTATAAGTACAAGGCATAATATTGTTAAATTATGGCATATAATATAAATTATGTTCATTGGTGTATTTTTGAAGATGTTTTTGAAAAGAGATTGTTTTTAAAATATTGTTTTATATAGTTAAATTCCATGTACATATTTGTAATTGAAGTTGATGTCTGTTATCATTACTTATTATAATACAAACTCCTGTGCTATGTCTGACTATTTGCTATAAACTCAAAAACTACGTAATGGATTTTCATGCTGTTTTATCAGTAGATAAAATAATTGATGAAGAAAGTGTAAAGGGAGTATAATCGGTCAAGGTGTTTTTTATTATGAGTGTGAGACTATATCTGCTAAACATGCTAGTTCCTAGTAAATTAAGCATGTTGCACACAATACAGTGTTGATGAGCTATATTATATTTTTTTATTGATTTAGTGTTTAACCAAATCATACATGACTTTTTTCATGATGTAGTTGTTATACATTTCTGGCCAAGAGTGATTCGGAATCAGTTGTAAGCCACAAGAAGCCAACAGACTTCAGTTTGATGATGAAGTACCTAAGCCTAAACTGGTGCTTATATATATTTTTTTTAATTTCATTAGGTCATCGATAATAAATTTTCAGCTATTAATTAACTGTAAATAAAGATTAATTATCTTTTCAACATATTGTGTTGTATTTTTTAAGTATATTATATTTTTTAAGTATATAAAATAGCAGGGGTGCTCAAACTTGAACTGCTGACAATCCACCACAATATTCTCAGAGAAGGATTGATGACTCTGAAAGACATCAAATATGTGTGCTGCAGGATTGTCATCTAAGTAGTTGTAACTAACTCCCTTACAAGATGATAAAAGGAAGTTATGAGGGGCTATTCTGGCCTCATTGTGGATCAGATATCAATTGTTTAATCATAACATTTTCTTTTAGTTACTAACCATCTAAAACAGAATCTGTGAATAATTCTACATCAATGAATTTTTCTTGAGATTGACTTAAAAAGCACTAGTGATCAACCTTTGAGTACCCCTTTAATAGAGTGTATTAACACTGTATCAAAGAGCATTACTAATTTTGTCTATTAATTTTAATAGTTTCTTTGCTTATTAGATAATAAATTGTGGTTCATATGATTTTCTTTATTAGTCAGGGAAATGTCGACTGCCAGAGGAAGACTGCAAGGTGCTTTGATGGAAGTTCTGGATCCCACAACAGAAGACTCGGATGAGTCTCGCTCACAAACACCTATGAATCGAGATAGGTTTGTATAATTACATAATGACATTTAATTGGAGTTAGTTGAATATTGATCTATGTGCAGTTTACATGAACATGTCCTTAAATCTAGTAGAAGTAGAAACTTAAAGTATTCAGATTTCATTTTGTATGTTTGGAAGCTACTAAAGGTTTACAGCTAATGAATAATGCATATTTGAGAGTCTGACACAGTGACGGATTTGCAGTCTTGGCCACCCTAGGTCCCAGGCAATGTTGTAAGTACCAGTCACCACTGTGTGAATTTTTTGTCACAATTGGCCATCCCTAATATATGGCCACCCTAGGCCCCGACCTTCTGGGCTTTAGAGCAAATACGCCACTGCTCTGATAATTTGAGAAGGTTTATAACCAATTTAACTGATTTACTGGTTTTAACCAAGATATGGGCAGATTAACATTAAGACAATTTTGATATGACAATCTGAGTGGATTGGAGTGTCTTCTGGTGGGGATGATAATGACTATGAAATGTTGTCCAGTTCTTTTATAGTTGGTAAAGATCTAAAAAGATAAAACCACTTTGATGCGAAATATTTAGAGGAAACATATTATGATAAAAAGTGAAACTAGTATAATATATGCAGCTTTTTTCATGCAAGGAAATGAAAAAAATCAAACCTTTTCTCAGACAGTATAACATACGAATTAAAGAGGTAAAAGTAGTTACAACAATTTTCTATGCCATTGATGCGCTATTACACATAACTGTATTAACTCAAGATAACTACTTAAAAAAAATATATTGAACTTTGAAAGTAATGTCTTACTGAGCCTTATTATTATTAAACAAATGATATATGGTTGCATAAAAATGTTATGTACCACATATCCATTGTTCTGATTATTACAATCTTTGTCTAACTTAGACAGGATAATATCAATTATCCTATAGAAAGTAATATATTATTCAAAAGTCCCATACAAACAGGACACAGAAGACAAAGAGATAAAGAATTCATTGTTAGAACAACCATACAATTGATCAATTTAAACAAACAAATGAGACAACAAAAATAAAACACAAAAAAAAATTATCCATGAATTGGCAAACCCATTCGGCAAATAAGTGCAGTATGGTAGTAATGCGATGGGAGGCCATATGATAAACGGATAAGAACAAAAAATAAAAACCATAGTTTATACATTATGTACCAGACAGAAACTGCATAAACCGACTATAACTGTTACACTTCAGTCACCCAATGCGATTTGACAACTCTTAGGCACACCTAAAAAAGTTTCCCTTCAGAAAGGAGTCATTCCTTTATTTTCATTATATATTTCGACATTAGAAAACTCTTGAACTGCACCGTTTTTTTTTTTTTTGGTATTTATTAAGTAGGTTTAATTTTAGGCAATCCAGTAATGAGCGCAGATCAAATAGTACCGATGATGATGAGAGGCAGTCCAAACATCCGCATCGGCATTCTTATGTTCTGAAACTGTTTGATAGAAGTGTAGACTTATCACAGTTCAGTGAAGATTCACCCCTTTATCCTATATGCCGGGCCTGGATAGTAAATAAACCTAAAGCTGATTATAGTCAATTGGGGTAAGTCACTATTGAGTATTCGCTCGGTATTCCACGAGACACACGTGACTGCGCTTCCGCACCTTCCGCACTGTTCGAATTTCGTTGCATTAGGGTAGGTACATGTATTGTGAGTGATTGGGTATTGTTTTTTTTTTTGTTATTTTCGAATGGTTCTTCTTGCCTTTTCTTGATTTGATTACCTTTCCTTTGATAACTTGGCGTGCTACTAGATTCTGGACCTGGTTTATCCCTCGCCTGGGCTTTGTTTTACTTTGCACGTTGACTTGGCTTGCTTTTCACACTCTTGGTATGCTGAACTACATCAGCTGGGCTAAGGAGGAGGAATGGGGGATCTGCTCCAAGCGCTGGAGAGAGATCCCCGGTGAGGCTCGCGTACCGGATGGTCAAGAAGAAGTTACGCGGCTGGAAGTGGTGATCAAGGTCGTGGGAGAATGATTTCCCGACCTTCCGGTCCTGCCATCTCCTCCCATGCCTCCCCTCGGCTGGAAATTGCGGGGGTGCTCGACAGCTCACCTTGTATAACGGCTATGGAGCGCCTCCTTAACAAACGGAGAGCTCCCGACGGTGATAGAGTCCCACGTCGGGTGCTGGCCTGCCTTGGAGGGTGGCTTCGGAAGCTGTTCGACTGATGCCTGTTGCTCGGGCAGTTTCCAAAGCCCTGGAAGCTGGGGCAGCTCTGCCTGATGCTCTTGCTATTTGCCTGATTTTTGTCATAACGCGATTTCAAATTGAACCCTGTTTGAGCAACGTGAGATGGTCTTTTTGTTACACGTTTTGGCGGATGCATAATGCTTGTTCGCATGTTGCTGTAACGTCGGCCGACTATTGTCATTTTTCAATAATCAGAACTGAAATGGACATTACATTGGAATAATCCAGTACATTTTCTTTCTTGTAATAGTAACCAATTATAAAAAAAATACGAAGTACTGAATAAAGTCTGTTACAGTTAAAAGTAATACAAGTTTCTTGACGAGATGATATGTGATTGAAATAAAAAAGAAAGATGCCTTTGAAAAGGAATCAATGGAAAATGTCTCCACTGAGAATAAAGTAGGAAACCTAATTATATTATATGATTCGCCAAAGAGAAACGAGCGTAGAAATGGCTAAAGACAGTTTTACCTCAATTTTTTCTAAATCCGCCTTTTTTCTTTTGTTTTTACTTGGGGAGATCCAACCATCATCATCAACCAACCATCGAAAAGAAAATCGGACACCAAGTACTTGTTAGTGTGTTCTGGCAGCTGTAATTATGGGCCAGATCTCAATAGGATTAAGTAAATTGAGATCTTGAACCACATACATAAAGTGTTGATAAAACTGATGCATAAAGTATTATTAAAAAATGCCATTTTGATGACAATATTTAGAAGTTTCTGGTGTCGCTTTGCTCCTGCAAAATATATAATTAAGGGTCCCTTTACGTTGGTTTTATCAATTTTAGGAAGAAATACAATGTACCAGAGCACATTGAAGGCAGTGTAGAATTACCGGGACCCAACGGACCTCCAGTGTCAAAGATACCTGAACTACTGTCAGAACAGAGGGCTGCAAATAAAGACAACATTAACTTAAACTATGATGTAAGTTGAACAGAATGTTGTTTCTATCTAATCAGTATTCAAAAAGTGTATAAAATCCAAAACCTTTTTATTAATTTTTACAACATCTGATTAAAACTTCCTCAGCTCCTAAGTGATGGTATAGAAAGTAGCATATTAAGCCTGAAAATATAAGTAGCGTTTTCTTAATTCAGTTGTAGAAAAATATAGGTAAGTATTTTATTGTAGTACGTCAAACCAACAGCGATAACCACCGAGAGACAAACCATCCATCGCCATCATGCTGACGATGATGATTTCTTGATCATGCTTACACTTTAAGAACCTCATGTTATAAGAAAGAGGAAACACATTAGCTGGAAGATTGTTCCACAGCTTCACGGTCTGACAAACATTAGAAAGTATCCTGCAATCATTGCTAAATCTCAGCAAGTTGTTTTCTTAAACGAAGACAGACTTTTGTTCTTATGTTGTGGTGTGGTGTTGAAAAATTTCGCTGATCAGATTTTGACTTTGGTGTTTTTGACTGATATCGAAATTTTGATTATAAGCGTTACGTTAACAGTACGAAAGTGCTTTGCCGAGTAAGGAACAGCTCCTGCAGAGGCATGTGGAGCGCTGGTCGGCCATCCGCGGGGCCTGGATCGCGCAGTCCCAAAAGGCGGAGTCTCGCTATGCAGCCACCCAGGAAGTGCTTACCAGAATCAATGTCAAGTGAGTAATATTAAAAAAAAAAAACTTTCGGCATAAAATAGCAACATTTTGCTTGCAGTTTCGCTAATGTAGATTTTACTTATGCCTCGTTAATAGTACATTTTTTTACGAATTTTTTGTTGAAGAAATTTGATAATTATCAGTTGAATAGTAAAGGCGAAAAATCGTGATAAAAAATTCACTTTCACAATTATAATAGTTAGAATATGATAAATCCGATTGATTAAAAAAATGTCATAGAGAACAAATAAAGTGCAATTACGCTTTTACAGGAATGGAGTTTTAAGGAACAAAGTGGCAATTCTTAGAATAAATCCATCTTCTACTATTTAGTTACATATATATTAATACAAATTAAAAACTAAACAGAAAAAAAGTGTACAATAAAGACTTTGTTGATGACATGTTGATGTCGACATGTCGAGTTTATGATGAAAAGTTGAATTATGTGAAGAAATTTGGTAGAAAATTTCGTTGATTTTTTTTTTTTTGCTGCCATCGAAGTGATGAGGTGACGTTTTTTTATTCTTTGTAGTATTTGTCTATGAGTATTTGCTAGAACAAGTATATTTTAGATGTAACTAAATGCTATAACTATATTATATACAGGTTGAATGTTTAGACAGTAGCATTATTTATGGAGGATACTCTGCTCTCGATTCTCGTTCTAAATAAAAAATACCTATATATATACCCTAATATTTGACCGAATCATCTAGAAAAATACAAAAATATACACAAATCCCCTACGCATCTATGTTAAAGCACAGTGTCAATGACCGTCGGGTGATTTCATTTTCACTTGAAATGAACGTCAGGAATAAAACTAAAGGATTTACTATCCGTTCTATTATCGAAAGTTAATAACTCAGGGTCGCCCATTGTAGCTTTCGACACCGGTCATAGCACCTAGATTGTGTTATATTTTTGAAAGTCTTAGAACCAACTTCAACTTACGTTTTCATGGTTGTTTATTAGCATTTGTTTTGATATTATTATGTTTATTTATTTATTAAGGTTACCAACAGAGTCAATATCAATACGTCATTATTAAATAAAGTGTAAAGTTCAACGGTTCAGCATATGATTTTTTGATAGTGGTAATGTTTTCGAAGAAAATATCAGCATTATTTGTAGTATTCTTAGATGCGAGGTTATATAGTCTCATTAATCTATTGAATGGGGAGAAATGACCCAGATCCGTGCGAGATCGTTTCTCACAAAATAGTTTGTATTTCCCTGATCGCGGTATACGAGAAGGTAACGTAATATTAATTTGTGATAAAAGTAGTGGCACGTCCAAGGTGCCATTTACCAATTTAAATAAAAATATCCTGTCCAAAAGTTCTCTTCGATCTTTAAGGGTTAACATCTTAAAATATTTTAATCGGTCGGAGTAGCTTTTAAGTTTATTAGTTAGATTACAACTGTATGTCAAGTGCTATAGAAATCTTTTCTGCACGCTTTCTAAACGACCTTTGTAGACCTCATAGTGCGGATTCCAAACCGTACTACAGTATTCCAGTCCAGATCTAACAAGAGCGTTATATAAAAGAATTTTAGTCTGAGGATGTCTGAACTCTTTGCTGTTCCTCAGGACAAATCCTAATATTCTGAAGGCGTTTCTTTCGATTACATCGATATGTTTGTTAAATTGTAACTTAGAATCAAGCGTAATCCCTAGGTCACGAATTGTATCAGAAGTTTTCTGTGTAGTGCCGCTTATTGCATATGATCTTAAACTTTTTATTCTTTTACGTGAGAAACTGACATAACAACATTTATCAACATTGAGATCCATGTCGTTATTCAAACACCAATTCGACAAACGGTCTAGATCTTCTTGCAATAAACAGATATCATTAGGAGAATTGATGGTCTTACAGATTTTTAAGTCATCAGCAAATAGAAAAACTTTGGAATGTTGAAAACACTGGTCAATATCATTAATAAATATATTAAACATTAGGGGACCCAATTGAGAGCCCTGTGGGACACCTGATTTAAATGTTAAATGTGACCATGAAGTGTCATATCCTAGAATACTGCGAGCGTTTAAACTTTCACCTGGTATATTAAATTTTAATTAATTAAATACGTATGTATCAAAATTTTGTCATATTTTTCAGAATTAATATTTATTTATGTACATTATTTATCTTTTTAGAAGGGTTTGGGTATCGTTTTATTACACTGTATGGTAATTATTGTGTATTTAGATATTATATGAAAAACAATGGTAGTGTTTGTAAATGTTACATATATCAGGCTGTGGTATTTGTATCGTATTTATTGATTTATTTATTTGTACCGATTAATGGTATAAGTAGCAAATTATTAAGATTGTTGAAATATGTAGCAGTACATATGTGTGCAACATTGCAGGTTAATACAATATCTTTTTTTTTTTTTTTTTTTTTTTTTTATAGAAGCACGACAAAGTGACTGCACTAAGCCTGATGTTAAGCATAGTACAATCCAAAAACATCGGCAACCACCGATAGACAGATTATCCATCGCCAGTTGCCACTGTCATGCCGGCCATAATGACGAAAGTCGCCCAGTACTGGATATGCACAGGCTGATCCCGAAACGCGACGCGCAGAAGCGAGTCACTATGACGGGCTTTTTCGCCGTATGTATGGTGGTTGCGACCCAGTCGGGCTGTAAAACCCTACCACCCCGCTCTCGCCATTGCCTCGTTCGTTGATCAGCAGGGTGCACCACTTGCAGGTGAGGTTGGCTTGGGTGTCTCAAGTCTTAAGATGTTATTCGACACCCCTTACATATCCTTATACCCTTATATTTGGTGATATATTTTTCACAATGTGCATGTGGTTAAGGCAAAATAGGGTAATGGTAGATTACCATTTTTACGAGACCACTATGTAAAGGAACAGTAGAGATGCGTAGATTTCTTTGTGAAAGGGGCAGTATGTCGAGAATAACATATGTCTATTAGCGTAAGTCTTTCCCTGGCATTTTCACAATTTGCTAAGCGTCATGATCATTTGCCTGGCAGTATGAGCCTTTACCCGACAGTATGAACCTTTATCGGACAGTACGAGCCTTTTTCCAGCAGTGTGCGCCTTTATCCTTGAATTTGAGCCTTTTCATAGTAATCTGATATTTTGAGGCTGTTTCAATTGTGATTGTTATGACCTTAATGCATTATTTTCAGAATTCTTCGTATAATGATAAATTATCTATAAGAGATGTGATTATTGTTTATTATTAATATTTGCAGAAATTTTCACACTAGCCATTATAATTTAGTACTGCTTCAATATTACTGAGTATAAAACAATTTCACTTTGATTAAGTGATAGTATCAACTTCATAATTAGTAGTGAAATAGATGAGTTTAAAATAAAAAAAATCCGCTTAATAATTATGTATTCTTTGTTACAGTACATTTTAATCGATATCATTAGGCAGTTACCAATGAAGATCTCAACTGATTTTGAAGATTACATCTCTGGTGGTGGATTATTTTAATGAATTATACTTTGATAGAATAATTTAATGTAAACAGATATAGAGAATCATGTCATTTTAGAATGATTATTTGTCTCTAAATGAAAAACTATAATCACGTAATTTTTTATTAAATTTTACACATTTATAAAATCAATACAAAATATGTTATTTATTTTATGTCGCAACTTTTCGTTTCTTCTTTTGCTTCCTTTGTGGACAATCAGACTTTTTGTGTCCTTTTTCGTGGCAAATGTAGCATGACTGTAAATAAAAATAATTAATTTTAGATCATAGAAGTTTATATTTAATAAAAATATACATGATTTATCAAAAAGTATTTCTTTATATCTTTTTAAGGTGCTGTTTCCAAAATCTGAAATATCTAGAACAATCTAAAATCGCCTGGGAATAAACTCATAGTAGGAGTTTTTGGCCGGATTTTAGTCTGTCATGTAGTAGATTTTATATTTTATTCATAATCTTGTGTTATTTGATTCTATATTGTTTAAATTTGGTGGTGTTTTACGTAATATAGTTAGTTTATTGCGCATAAGTGAACTGAATGGAAAATAATACCATGGAGCATGAAATTCTGAGATGCCACACGATTCTAATATTAAAATGATCGCACGACGCTTGTAATATTTTTGACTACGCGACAATGGCAGTAATAATCTGAAAGATTGATTGCCAACAATAAAGTTTTTTTTTTTATATCATAGGAGTCAAACGAACAGATCAGTGAACAGATGGGTCACTTGATGTTAAGTGATCACCACCGTCAGTAGATACTTGCAACACCAACGCAAGTGCGTTGCCAACTTGTATTTGGGAGGGGCAAGAAGGAAAGGGAGGGTAGCGGGTCTCCGGCTCTCTCACTGACCGAACGAAACGCAACAATGCAAGCACTGTTACTTCACGTCGGTTTTCAGTGAGAGGGTGGTGCTTCCCCGGACGAGCCGACCCATTCGTGCTGAAAACAATAATAGCTTTAGCTTGGCTCTACCACTACCAGAGTTAAAAAAAAAACTCATAGTATCAGATAAAACAACATGGTGACTGGTGGATGTGCCAGGAAATAAAACAATGGAACCTTATGTTCCATAGTATTAATAGTAAACAAACAAAGAAGTGAGACGTGGCATGACCAGGAAGTCGATATTTTATTTACAAGTTCCAGACCAGTCCATTTTTGCTTGACATGTCCATTTGATATTTAAATATTTTATAATTTTTTTTCGGTCCTGATCTGCCTGACGGACCTTTATAGCTTCATCAGACTACATCACATGTTATCAAACAATATTACGTTAAACATCTTAACTATTTTAATTTTCTATAGTTATCAATTCTCTGTGCCAATGTGGCCTTGACGAAGGTTCTCCAGATCACATATTCTTTAATTGTTCGAGAAACAGACTCTCCCTTTTTGATGTCTTTCCTCCTTATATTCCCCGCCCTATTAACCTTACGTGTATCTTAGCTTTAGTGAATAACAACCCTTTAATTTCACATGTATTGTCATTATTTATTAAAATTAACAAAATTAAACTTTAATCAGATTTTCTATTTCTTAATCGAAACATATCTAAGTTTGCCTTTATGTATATCTGTGGGAAACACAATAACTCTGTCTCAATACAAAATTAATTATCTTTGTTTTTGAATTACATTTTTTAACTTTCGTTTATGACACTATCTGGCACAGACAGCGCACACTCTGTATCTACAATCTACATGACATTGGCGGAATTGTGTATTGCTTACACACGGTGCCATAAATTAAGGTAGAAGAAGAAGAATTGTGTACCATCAATGGACCTAAAGGTCAAGTGTATGGTGTACCACATGTGGTATGGAATGTGTTAAGTGGATTTATTAAAATCACATACCTGACTCTCAACAAGAACACCACAGATATGACCTTTATCTTGACAGCATCGATTACATGTAACGCAGTGGAAGAATGTTGGCTTTACACATCTCTTACAAAGCCCACAGTGTTTATATGTCATGCCATTTTTACTGGTGCATTCGCGACACCTCTCACAATGATTATTCTTAATGGACACCCAGTACTTGCATTTTTCACAGTACTTGTAATTCTTATCATTGGACAAATCAATTGTGTACATTGGCAGGTTTGTGAAGAAGCGAACTGGTGAACCATTCTTCCTACCAGTCTTATTGTTTTGAAATTTCTTATGGTTCTCATACTCAACCTGGAGGTGAAATATGTATTTTCTGTTACAATAATCAATATTATGAATTTAAGTAATATGTCACATTTAAAAAGAAATTATATCCCTTCATATCGTAAAACGGAGGACCATTTTAAATGATTACAGGAATAAACTTATGCTTAATAATTTTCTTTTATTAATGAAATTGTAATATACAATAATAAATGAACCACTTCAACTTTTTCTCTTTCTAATTCTCTACAAAACCTGTAGAGAATGATCTCTATTAATGTACATTTGATAATTTATTATAAATACTGGATTTTTTTATACATTCAAGGTATGAAATGTTTACAAAATGAAAACTATAATAAAGTAGAAATGATAACATACACATTAGTGAGAATAATATCAATTCATCAATAAATGGTTACAGATATTTACCTGATAATCATGCATCTTAATTTCAGGCATCATGTTCCTTATGTAAGGCTCCGAAAAATACGGAAACGCCCACAAAATTGGTAAATAATCAGATTCAGACTTTTCAAATATCTTTCTATACACACTTGCCAGTTCATTTAGCGTGTACACTAATGGTTCAACTCGTCCACCAAAAGGTGGATCCATCACAACACATAACCCACCTTCCCTGTAAGGAGTTAGATTATCTGCAATGTTTTTTTTTGGCAACCAATCTTCAAGTAGATTATTAGTGCCTTAGTCGTATGAAAAGATTTCAATTTTTTTTTTATATTTTGTAAATTCAACATTTTTTTAATGTTTTTTTTTTTCTAATTTTGACACCCATATCCTAATTTCTTCAGCCCAAGATATCATAGTAGAGGGAGAAGTAATAATATTTAGTAAATTATTCAATAAAGCAAGCAAGATAAACATTACATTGTAAAGAGTGAAGAAACCATATATGTAATGTATTGGAAAGTCTTTAATATAGTAATTTCGGCAGAATTAAATGGCATTGTATTTTTTTTTAATATTTTTAGGCTAAGGATTTCAAGGACACCCAAATCAAAAAAGCAAAATCGGTAATTGATATACACCCTAGTGTATATCTATTGATAAAAAATTTCAGCAACTTGCTATTCACGTACTTGGACTTTTTGAAGAACTTCTTTAGAGTCTTCTCATCTTCATTCCCATCAAACATATAATTATTGAACATATTGTACCATATGTACTTTGTCGATGCATGGAAAAGATGATGACGCTTATCATAATCAAGAAGAATGGATTCGAATTCTGGATTTGCTTGGGCCGCTTCATGAACAGATGGTGTACCGATGCATAATATGTTACTGGAATATACAATATTTTTAAATACTCCTGAACTATTACAGTCAGATCATATTTAACATCAAAATTGTATACAACTAAATTTCATGCTGTATAGATAAGCAATCGTAAATGCTTCTATTATCAAAATTATTCATTTTAGGGTATTACAATTGCAAATCTAGACATATAATAAAAATGAAGTGTCTTTATGTAATATCAAATTTTTTTTTCAGTGATTGGGTATGAAAGTGTCCACACAATTGATAACACAAAACGCAATTTTTAAAATTTTTGTCTGTCTGTTCATTCTGAGTAATCTCCAAACGGTTGGACCAATTTTCACGAAAATATCACAAGCAGATAGCAGAAATCATAACAAGTCTATTTTAATTTAGACTAGATGTTAGTCGTGGCTTAGTTTGTAGTACTATCACCAAAACGGTTAGTCCTATTTACACGAGACTTCTACTGATAGACAGTGAACTTTATAAAAAGTAGAAGTTATTCTATTTTAAACTAGCTGTTACCCGCAACTTTGTCTGTACGAAATTTAGCAAGATTTCAACTCCTTTATTTTTAATTAGAGAAATAATTATCAGCTTATTGCTTACTATTCGAAATTATAATTATTAGTAACTTAGAAGAGGTTTTCCTATTAGCGGAACAGACGAGAGTTTATTTTTCGTATAGTAACAAAATCGTAATTAAATATAATGTAAACCTTTATTATATTTTAAGTTACCTTACATAGTGTAAGTCTGCACTAAGGTAGTTTCATGGTGGGTTAAAATTCAAAATATGTTGCTGATGATAAACCTCGTTAGACACACTATTAAGATTTACATATCTAATGTGTACATAACATGTTACTGTAAGTGGTGTGTGTCTCGTACTTACAATTGTTTTTAAAGATCATTTCTATAATTATATATCAATTCTTTAAAACAATTTAAAAAAACGAGTATAGAGCTGGGGTATAGCTATATATATACATAATAAATATAATCATTTAGGTTAGATGATAGAAGCATTTGAAATACTGGGCATGATATTCATTTAAATTATTTTAATCATTACCATTGGGATTAGATGATAGAAGCATTTTAAATACTGTGCATGATATACCTTTTACCGAGCACCTTTCACTTTACTCCTACTCAGTGTAATGCACATGCGATAGAGAGACAAAAAAATTGAGACAATGAAAAAGTTTCACATTAAAATGTATACCTTATTTTGTTATTTTTCAATATCCCCAGTATTGTTGCAACTGATTTCTTAGTAAATATGTACTGAGCTTCAACGGAATCATTCTCCAATGTAGGTAGCCATGACGACGGATGATTTAACTGTTCATCAGAGAGTGGTGTTATCACTCTATGATCTTTACCATGTTTTTTACTTTTTGATATCATGTACAATTCTTGGCATGTCTCGCAGTAGGCTCTGTCCGAGGCGTAACGTGATTTAACCTTTAATAAATTATATACCATGATTAAGCTTATAAATGGTAATAATCTATACTAATATTATAAAGAGGTAAAGTTTGTGACGTTGTAGGGGGTAATCTCAGGAACTACTAGTCCGATTTGAAAAATTATTTAAATGTTATATAGCTTATTTATCGAGAATGGTTATATATCATCACGCTAAGACCAATAGGAGTGAAGCACCAATGAAGAATGTTTAAAAATCAGTGTTTTTTCCTCTTGAGAGCTTTCGCTGCTTGTTACCGTTAGCCTAAAGTATTTATTCCACACAAACGAAGTCGCAGGCAGAGGCTAGTAATGTATAATTTTATTTTATAATAATTGTTATGAACCTTTGCCAATTATTCTGCTTCTCACAATTTAATTGTTTTGTACTATATTAGAATAATTAAATGAAAGTATTTATTCCCATTAGCTACACTTTACAATAATGATAACAATAAAGGGCAAAGGATAAGGACATCACCTTTTTAGTTCAGTGAATAAATAAGGCAACTCCTAAATAACTTTACAAAATAAATAAACTTTACAAACCACCTACATACATTTTTTAATTTTACATTAGAAATATGTAGCTAGTCTAATTTGAATTTACAATTTTCACATTACTTGTTTCAACTTCACTCAAAGAGAACTACATTCAAGATAATGGTGATAGGATATAATATTTCCTGTGATCTGGTTCTAACAGACACCCAAGTTTGGTTTTATTATTATTTTTTAATGTCAGGATGAATATTTACATACATATTCACAATATAATCGTTGTAAACTGGGTACAGGAGAGATTTCATCGTTAGCCGCTTCACTCTGGGGCTAATAAACAATATATACAAAAAGACTTTCAATATTTGTATTTAATATTAATTTATTCCCTACATCTTCCATTCAACCGTCAAAATTAAACAATTCTATGATCTAGAGTCGAATCTAAAGTCTTTATAAAACCAATAACAAATGTAAATGTGAAACATATTTTACTAAATACAAAAATAACCTCATTGTATTTTTCCCATGCCGCATTCTTATCAATCTTCGGAATCAAGTTGTAATATTTTTCGTTTCTTTTCTTGACACTTTCTTTTACCCATTCTTCCTCGTCGATGTGTATTGTGCAGTCTTTCTTATTTCTGCACGACGAACAAGCATAATATCTACCTTTGTCAGTTGAAAACAACAACGTTGGTCCATGCAAACATAAGGGGTGAGACGTTACATCTTCCACAATAACTTCTACTGGCGATGACTTCTGTAAATTTACGTCTTTTGTTTCTAATTTTCGTTTTTTTGTCATTTTAAAACACAATCACCAAAATACACAACCTCAAATACACGTGAAAATGATTTTATTGACAGCACTAATCCACTAATACAAAGTACTCTGTGATTGACAGTACAGTGTACAGTTGTACACGCTAATTGACAGTTTTATATCTGTATTCTGTAATTTCTGTACATCTAAGGGCACAGAGTACATAAAATGATAATATTTCAAAATAATAACCTAAGTGTGTGGTGTTACTGAAGGGTATAGGGAATGCTTTGTATAAATATAAACCTTTTATTGTAATTAACTTGTTTTATTTTAAATATACACGTATTATATTTTACCAGACGCCATAGTTACACATGTTCTTATATTAATATAAAAAAAAACTCATCTACCACACTTACCACAGACACAAAACATATTAGTGCTGTACTACACTTTTTATAAAAATGTATCTACTAACACCTTCTCCTATCATTAAAATTGTTTACAATTTTAATAATACTTTATATTATATATATATTATATTTATTTATTTATGAAATTTCTGGCAATGAAAATTAGATTTGTTATTTAATATACAAACTCATCTACCACAGACACAAAATATATTAGTGCTGACTACACTTTTTATAAAGATGTATCTACTAACAGTTACTTTGTTCGTATTACTAAATTTTCATACGAATATCTTATTCTAAAAGACACGAGGCAATTTGAGTATTGGCAATAAACTTAAAGAAAGGGGTGTAGAAAAATTATTATTTTTTCGAGATGGCGGCGCGCGCTAGCCTTTGGATCGTTGCCGCGATGGCGGGAAATTTCGCGATCGCGCGAATGGGGCCCTGTTTGGGGTCGTTCGCCACCTCATCGTAAGCTGAGATCTCGGAGATCTCATGGAAAACTAGAAGCTCGGCGGACCGGTCCATGCCGTAGAGAGAGACTGCGGCGTCGGCCTGTGAAGGCTTCGCCGCCTGGAGTCTGGGATCTAATCGCGCTGTGATCTTCGGTGTGCACGGGACCGGAGGGGCCCGCGCGGGGAAGGGGGTTGCGTTAGGCGTAGGTGCGGACGCTGCCGGTGCGCGTGACGCGCGCGGGAGGCTCGGAAAGGCCTGTCGAGAGGCGGGAGGCGGAGAAGGGAAAACGCCGCAGGCGCCCTGGAGGGCGAAACCTGCTTCGCGTATCGGGGCTGTCTTGAGCGCGGGGCGCGGGGACAACCGCGATAATTCGAGGTATGTCCCACGCCGCGGCACAAGATGCAACTCGGAGGATCGAGCGAGTCTTTAGTGCGCGAGCACTCCGAAGTGGAGTGATCGCCTAGGCACTTAACGCACCTGGGACTCAGGTGACAGTTAAGTGCAGAGTGTCCGTATTCCTGGCAGTTGTGACACTGCGAGGGTACGGACGTTTTACGCGGCGGCTCCACGGTAATGCCGGAGAGATTGAAGATTTTTTTGCCCTCGACGGAGCGCTCGAGAATAACGAGCACCATATCGTAGGGCTCGCGATTACGCGCAGATCGCATGCGGTGGACTTCTTTGACCGGGAACCTCTGTTCCCGGAGGTCTTCGTAGATATCATCTACGAGAATCTGGGCGGGGACTCTGCGTATTACTACGCGTAACATGCGCTCTTCTTCGAGCGCATATGTGAAGAATGCGATTTTCTTAGCGCGCAGAAGGCGCGTAAGATCGCGATGTGCGTCTGAGGAGCTAACCTTTACCTGAATACCCGTTCGGGTACTCACGGCAGAGGTTAATGGGATCTCCGCCTCCTTCAGGAGGTCGGAGATATCGAGCCAGGACGCCTTGTCCTGGATTGTGACGGGTGGAGGGGGACGGGGCTTCTTACTCGAAGCTGCGGGACTCGCAGCTTTCGAGGGAGCCGGTACGGAGGGCTTGGGCGACGTCTTTGGGACTTTCGCGCCGTCGACGTTGGAGATCTTCGAGGGCTTAGAGCCCTCGGTATCTGAAG
Organism: Antheraea mylitta; assembly: GCA_014332785.1. NCBI lineage: Eukaryota > Metazoa > Arthropoda > Insecta > Lepidoptera > Saturniidae > Antheraea > Antheraea mylitta. The sequence continues at coordinate 1,611,753 of JACEII010000002.1, forward strand.
TTGAGTTTTCGCGCTTCTTGCGCGGTTTGGACTTGCGGGAGACGACGGTGACGTTCCCGGCGGGGGGGATCTTGCTCCATGTCGGAGCATTCCTCGTTCGAAGAACGAGAAGAGGTAGGGGCAGGGAGGGTGCTCTCGGAGGACTGAGGGTCCTCCCTTCAAGAGGGCTGCGAAGTTGTTCTTATCAAAAATATCTTGCGCAGCAGTGATTATGGACGGGATTGAACCGCCCTTGAGGAATTCGGCCGCTTCGGTACGGAAGCGGTCGTATTCGGACATCAGCTTTGGGACTAATGGCCGCAACGAACTTCTGAAAGCGCGCGAGTTCGCGCTCTCCGGAAGTCGGGTTGGCCATAGCGGGTCCTGAGGAGGAGGGGTGCGGAGCAGGAGACATTTGAAACCTCCTTGCCAGAGGGGAAGGGGGGCGCGTCTTTTTGAATTTAACGGACTCCGGAGTCCGGGTCAAAAGGAAACTGTGGGCGAAGTGCAATGCCTCACAGGGGACCTACAGTGCCTAGGGGGAGGCCCTAACACTTTTTTTTCGGCTGCACGACGACACGGAGCTCGAACCACGGAGCGAAGCACGAAGCGCCGAACTCCTGGAACGCGAACCGGCGACTCGCAGCACACGGAGAACACGCAGAACGCACTAAAAAGTGCGATTAGAATTGCACCGAAAAGTGCAGTTTGCTACGTTCTGAAAAGAACGCCTGCAATCAAGCCCCAAGAAGGGAAACAAGATCGTAACAACACGCCAAAACGTACGAAATACCGAACTTTCGATGTGAATACACGAACGCGTAAACACGCCGCGGATACCAAAGAGCACTACGCACGCGTCCGACCCGCACGGCGCCACGAATCAGACCCTCTATATCTTGGAAATTTGGTAGTGTTTTACGTAATATGGTTAATTTATTGTACATAAGTGAAGCGAATGGAAAATAATACTACAGGCCATGAAATTCAGAGACGCCACAAAAACTCCCGGGAAGGTTCTAACACGGGAGGCACGATCTTAATCATAAGATAATTGTTTATATTATTGTAATTGATTATAGCATCTATTTCTTGTAAATAAATAGTTTTAGAGATGCTCTCTGATAAATGAAACAACTGTATTGTAATTTGTATTATATATTTATATACACGTAACTGTATTTATAAATTATACATAAAAACTTATAAAATTCATTTTGTTTTAAAATAATCACACGACGCTTATAATATTATTACCTACACGAAAATGGCAGTAATCATGTGGGCAGTAATAATCTGGAAGATTGGTTGCCAAAAATAAAGTTAAAAAAAATATTAACTCTTCCTGCTTGCAACATTCTGTGCTTGCAACACTGTTAACGTTTTGCCGGCCGCGTTCCATTCATTGACAATTTTTTAAAAGTTGTTGAATTTTTAACATTAGAAATAAAGATGAACGGTTTGGCTAAAACGGCCCACAGGGTAATACAAAGTTGCATTAAAAGCTCGAGTTTAGGCGGTCTGGTGACCCGCACGCAAGGTCCCGTAAAGCGTGATTTCACCCGAGGGATATGGCACATGAGCTGTTCCAAGAGGCTAGATGGAACTCTGCCCTCATCCACTCTGCTACACAACCATTCCAACACATGCGGCTGTGGATGTGGTCTGAAAGCTATGCACACGAAAGGTATATAATCAAATTTTGAGGTTATGTTGTTGCGCCATACCTAAATCATTTAGGACATAGTATCATATAATTGACATTCTTGTATTCTCTTGGCAGACAAGGAAGCTGATCAGACCATTAAACCTAAACCTCTTGGTGAGTCCTTCATCCTTGATCCTTTTCAATCCTTAAATGTTTCTGGTGAGTTCCTACTAGAACTCCTTAAAACCTGTGAATACTTTTCGTGTAGTGTGTTCTAGTTATACTGGAGATACATACGTCTTTTAGAAATAAGTTAACAACTACACTAAATGCTGCACAAATAATCATATGTATTTAATAATAGATCTTTAGTAGTTATTTGAGTTTTTGTTTACTTTGTATTCAATTTTTTTATTCCTGTACAAGTATTGAATTTCTTATGGATGTGTATCTTACATAATAGTAAATGAATAGACTGGTCACTCTAATTTGTATAATTTTTGGTAATTGTTTACGACATTCATAGAAATATATCTTAACATGTTTAAATTCTATTATGTCTTATACAAGACAGAATAGAAAAACTTAATTTTTCTCAAAATGTGTTTCTTATTTATC
>JACEII010000002.1:1628997-1674210 GCA_014332785.1 Antheraea mylitta
TTTTGTGTCTCTTACATGTCGTGTTTTCGTTGCATCCTGTTTGAAATTAAAACGATTCTAAAGAAGTTTCAGTTCAAAAAAAAAGTCATCCAAATGAATGAATATCGATTATCCCTAAGCGGAAGCTCTCAAGTGGAAAAAAAACCCCGATTATTAAACATTCTTCATTGGTGCTCCGCTCCTTGGTCTTAGCATGATGATATATAGCCTATAACACTACTCGATAAAAGAGCTATATAACATTGAAATAATTTTTCAAATAGAACCAGTAGTCCCTAAGATGACCCCCTACAACGTCACAAACTTTACCTCTTTATAATATTAGTATAGATATACTCGATACACGGCCAAGTCACCCGAAGCATTAATTAGATTTGAAGCGACTCGATAGATCAAATATATCATTAATCAAATATATCATTACGGATAGTAAATGATTACAATAATCAACGTTGTAATCATAGTTTATTGAAAATGCTTAATGCGTGACCGATATTGAAAGGTGGTTTGTGTACCAGCCATTGATATAACAAAATCACACACGGACCAGTAAAATGTTTACTTGTCGCATGTTGGGAATGCGTGCTCCTTACAATGCTTGTGTTGATCACGAAGCCAGCGCAATATACTGTGCTGTTATTTTATTTGCTATGCGCCGTTTTTTTTTTTCTGATAGATCATCAAATCAAAGGTGTAGATTGTGGTCTGTGGTCTAGTGGTTTGAACAGTGGAATATCAACCTGATCTCTGCAGGTTTGAACCCTGACATGTACCAACGAAGTTTTCGGAATTCGCGGACATTTTAACTTGGAACTCTATCGGATGACGGTGAAGGGCAACATCGTGAGGAAATCTGAACCTGAGAAATGTTCTTGTAGTGCTATTGTACGTGGGAAAACATAGAACTGTGGATTTCCAGAGTTTGAAATTACCAATACGGCATGGGCTGGCGCGATGATTATACCTATACCTTCCTTCGAGGACAGGCCTATGGCTCTGTAGTGGGTCTCTTATAGGCTGATGATGATGATGGAGGTTGAAAGGACCTTTAGAGCTTCACGAACTTTGCCGTCGAGCGCCGAAGGCTCTCAGTCGAATTTGCAACTAACGCAACGGTACAAAATTGCCTGAGCCTTAACTTAACCCCTTGGCTGATTCTTTAAGACCGAGATCTCAAAATGGCATATATTGCTTTTAAGTATGCAACCATCTTTTTAAATATTAATTTTACACTATATTACTTACTAGCCTCTGCCCGCGACTTCGTTCGCGTGGACTAGATACTTTGGGCTAACACTAACACGAAGCAGAAGTTCTCAAAAGAAAAAACATCCCGATTTTGAAACATTGTTCATCCGTGTTCCTATTAGTCATAGATGAGATTATCCCCTACAACGTCACAACGTCACAAACTTTACTTCTTTATAATATTTGTATAGACTAGCCTGTGCCAGCGACTTCGTTCGCGTGGAATAGATACACTAACACGCAGCAGATTTAAAAAAGAAAAAACATCCCGATTTTGAAACATCTTTCATCTGTGCTTCGCTCCTATTGGTCTTAGCGTGATAATATAGCCTATAACCATTCTCGATTAATGAGCTATATAACACTAAAAGAATTATTCAAATCGGACCAGTAGTCCCTGATATTACTCCCTACAACGTCACAAACACGCAAACTTTACCTCGTTATGATATTAGTATAGATTATTGTGCAGTTTTTTAAATTTGCAACAAATATGGTGCCTTTTAAAATTTATGCTGCCAACTTCAAGTTAACCAGTGTATCATAAGGTCGACATTCTGTTATATGAGGCTTAAACCCTTATGGTTTTGAACAGTCCAAGGGTTAATCTGTGAACATATATTCAAATCTAATCAATAATGCGAACTAAGTAATCATTATTGTGACACTTGCGTGTCATCATATCAGCATCATCATCATCACCCATATCTCGCCTAGGTAGGGTCGGCACAATATGTTGCCATGCGTGTCATCATATGTGCCGCACAAATACATACAAGTATTTAAAGGTTAGTTTTTTTACAGTTATTTTAAAGTTAGATTTTTTTACTAAAGTTAACTAAAAAAAGATTATTACATAACCTACTTAGTTAACTAGTGCATGCAGTAGGTACAACCGTATCGTACAAATCCGAAGAATCGAAATTAGCACGAGTACTATATGATTATTCACTGTCTCTGTTTATACGTATTAAAATTGTCTTTGATCAACATATTTAAGACAGGAGGAAATCACTAATTCCGATTCTCAACTAGACTACAGATTAGAGGTGAAATGTATAGTAAAAATCTCGCTTTTAAGTTATCAGTCAAACCAAAAGTCGTTATTTTCTTTGGAAATGTTTGACTTGCAGCTCCCGATCAGCGCCCATATAAAACAGAGGTTCATAGACCACGGCCCGTGGTTGATGTACGTTGGTTTGTCATAATAGCGAAAAGTAAAAGCATCGATATTATGCTGTGCGAGTTTGCATTCGGAAATAATTAAACTAGATTAACTACAGTATCTGTACACATTTATAAAGTACTGATTAATTTAGAGCGCCCTGCCTGCAGATTAAATATGTCAGAATGGCTTCTAGATGCAAATAGCGTGTGCATCCCTGGAATAAGTTATCGCGCCGCTTTATATGTAGGCGCATACCTTGATACTTTCTACAAGGCTATAAAAATTTAACTTACTGGAAGAAATTTTTTCGTCTAAATCTCCGTTCCAGTTTTTATCAAACTGCGAGTCTATATTATAAATCCTTGGAGTAAAAACATTTCATACGGGCGATCATAAATAACAGACGGCAATAAATACCGTTCTATAGTCATTGACAAATAAAAATCCAAGACACACAGTCTCGAATAAAAGTAGCACCCAAAAACCGCCCGCAAAAATTCCCTAATATACATTTTTTTTATCTGGATCATTTATAGGCGAGAGTAAATCTGATTGTTGGCGTGGCGAGACGTGGCGACGCGATACCATGCGCAAGTAATTGTGCGCAATCTCTCTTTCAACACTGAGCTCGCATACCTATAGTGTATATATAGTGTTGGTTTCTACGTTACACATGTGTTTACATCGGCAAGGCGCGAGGCGTTCCGTGACTGCTTAATTTTTTTTTCGAACTGACTACACTATTGGCCTAGCAAGGCCTTAACAGCCTCACCGGATTGCTACCCTAATATACATACGTGGTTTTAGTATGGTATAAACTTATGATATAGCAAATTCAACCTTACCTGAATAATTTAAAGTTGTTTTTACAAGGACGTAACGACGTGAGACCTTATAAAAGAATAATAGCTTCAGTCTTAGACCTAATATGCTTAATTTAATGTAACTAGTCAACGTATTTTCGGCAATTATTTCCAAAAAATCTGTTACAATTAACATACATTAGTAATAACAAGTAAAATAAACAGATAGAAAGCAAACATCATATTAATATAAATAAATAGAGAGACGGAAACAATATTTATTCTTTTGTCTGATACGATGAAATAGCTGCAACAAACCAGATAGTAAGAAAAAACATCAATTAGTTTGAAGAACACTACAAAATACTTACAATGGCATTACCCTAGTTATCTATAGGTACTAATATTATAAAGAGGTAATGTTTGTGATGTTGTAAGTTTGTCACATTGTAGGGGGTAAAGGGTAAGGGGTAGGTCTCAAGAACTATGGTCCGATTTAAAAAAATCTTTTAATGCTATATAGCTCATTTATCGGGGATGGTTATAGGCTATATATCATTACGCTAAGACCAATAGAAGCGGAGTATCAATGAAGAATGTTTAAATATCGGGGTTTTTTTTCTTAAGAGTTTCCGCCGCGTTTAAGCGTTAGCCCAAAGTTAGCCCAAACTATTCCACGCGAACGTAGTCGTGGGCTGTGGCTAGTCATATTTAAATTTCATGGAATTTTGACTGTATCTGCAAGTGTGTAAACTAAGATTATTTGGAAGTTTGTCATTATTGCTCATTCGTTTTGTGAGTTAGTTAAGGTATAGGAACTGATAGGATTGACATATTCTTGTTTGTTATTTCAATAGTAAAACATACCTAATTCCTTAAATTAAATAAAGATAAAAAAAATCGAAATTTGTTCTTTCGGAATAAGAAATTATTGCTCAGATGGAATAGATAAACTTGGAAAGTTAAATTATGAAAATACAAAATTATATCCACAAGTCGTTTTCGAGAATCTAACATAGAGCATACATATTGTATATACAAGAGACTACCGAGCTTTATCGTTTGTAACATAAAAGAAAAACGTTGTAACAAACAAGCCGATAAAGCATTGTTATTGTTTTCATTTAAATGCATTGGATATAAATAAGTATATATAAGTACATATTTTTTATGTATTTTGTTGTAAACAATGATTATCGCTTTGCTTTTCATTGTTCTGCCAAAAAGGGAAATTATTTAAACTGAACCGTATAATAATTTATTGTAAATAGTAAATTCACAGTAAGCTTATGTATAAATGTATAGTCTAGAGCAGTGGTGCTCAACCGTTTTTTTAAACGGGCCGCATACTACAAATATGTAAGTAATAAATAAAAAACGTTATTTCAAATTAACAACGTATAAATGTAGTGAAAACGTTGTCCAATAAAACAAGCTTCCTATAACCTTTATATCATAAGGAAGGTATTGCGGTAGGGTTATCTGGGATCTATTTAATTTACTCAGCGTGTTATAGTTTTTCTAATGAACACGAAATTTAAAATAAAATATAATCGAGTGGGCCAACTACAAAGGCTCGGCGGGCCGCTGGTTGAACATAGCTGGAATTAACAAAACCAATTCGTAAATGTTGATATTTTTTATACTCCGATGAAGCTGTTAAAACATTGCTAAGTCAATAGCGTAGTCAGACCGAAAAAAAAAATTTAATCATATCTACACTCATTTATTTTGGACTAAAACATATCAGTAAAAAATAACAGTAGACAGATGATAACAGTTTCACAATTCAGAATATTTTTAGTTGTATAAATAATGGTTTAAATAAAGTTTAATACATATACTACTAACACTAATTAAAATTGTTAAGTAAGTCTTAGCATTTCCAAATAAAACAGCCTGTATAGTAAGCACTTTTACGAGCGTGAATCATTATCACAAAAGATATCGTGCAACGTAAATACCAGTCGGACTGTAGATATGCGTGCTCTATAAAACAGAGTCGAGATATTCTTTCGTGTTAAAATTTCCCACTCTACCGCAGTCAGCTGTCACCTCTATATTATTTTTTCATAAAAATTAATAATGAAAGTCATAATGTGTCTCTTTCGAACTAAGCTTATTTTGTTTATTATCACATGACCACTGGAGTTGGCCAGATTAGACAAGGCTACAGATATTTTCCACAGATTTCTATAAATCTGTATCATCCAATCACAACAAATCTTGGAATTCACATCAATTTTGAGCTTAAAGCTCACCAATAAGAGAAGTATAATCGGTCTGAACATCGTAAGGGTTGAGCTGTCAAAAGTGTCAAACTTGAAATCAAATTGACAAAATGAAGCGAGTTCTGTTTTATCTTGCTAAAATGGCTGACGCGTCGACAATGCGCGGAAAGAAAGTACCTGAAAATTTATACGAGCTGTGCCTGACGAATCTAGTGAATTATTTACAGAAATCAAAGTGTGAGCGACATGTTCTCCGTTCGTTGCCTGATAGCATACTCATGGATGTGTATTTTAAGGTGAGTTATGTCACATTTTTGTTTTGTTCTTATCACAAAAAAGTTTATTTGCCGTATGGTGGTACACTTTTTAATATTATCCGATATGGTATTGTTTGATTAAATTATCAGGTGTAGATAAATGTTTGTTTTCTGTGTCAATACATCAAGCTGCAGTGAACCATGATATAGATCGATACTAAATCAGGCAGGGATATACTTCAGATCCTCTACTAAATAACACAAAACATTCATAATGTTGTCCTTGGTTGTAACTTGTTTGTAACCGCCTCTGATTTATTAACTGTGATTTATCAAAAATTTCTTTGTTACGCTGAATCCAAAACAAAATGTCGATCCAGAATGATTCCCGTGCTATAATATCAAATGACGTAACTACTCATCATTCGTAAAGAATTATGGAATTGAACGTAGTTGCGTCGTGGTGGAGTGAGTTTGGTTCAAGGAGTTAGAACACAATAAGTTTGTAAACAGTCAAGGCCTTTGTGTCAAACTAGTATTTTTGAAAATATACAATACTACTTACATTATTACTAACAACATTCTCATTGGTCGATTAATGACTATATGCAAAAATAAGTGTGATATAATTTATATAAAAAAAATATTTTCAACAAGAATTTTTGTACAATAACCTCAGTTTTATTGTAAATAGTGGTTCTATCTAAGATACTGCTTATTATATGTTAATTAGTACTGTGTATAGTAGATATAATTTTAGTATTATATGTTGCCAAATATGGACTCAGATTCTCAGTACAAACTTAATATTGTAGTAAAAAATAAAATGTTGAAACTGTAACTAGAATGATATATTCAAGTTAATTAATGAAGTGATTAATGCTTTATTCATTTTAACATTTAAAAATAATTTTAGTATATCTTTTAGTTGCTCTATTTTTTTTTCATTATTATACTTGATTATATATTATTGGAGCTCTATATATGTATATTATTGATTGTCTCAGTGGTGGTGTGAGTTGATAGTGTTTCAATTAAACTAGATTTAAGAGAGGAGAAATATTAAAAATTAAAAACAAGGTAAACAAAATGGTAGGATTTCTGTATGATTCATTTGGCTAATTATCACTCTCTAGCTAAGAATCTGGTACCACTCACCTATCTGTAGCTGTGTTTGGGTACACTGGAGGGTAATTTGTGTCTAGAATTAGAATTCTACTATCTTCGACTAAATTGTCACTTATTATCCCGTTAGTGTGATTATTGTCAATTGTGAAATCCAATAAAAGGAAAAATATTCAAAACAACTTAGTAATGACATATGTATTATCAGAATGCATACAATGTTTTCTAAAATAGCATATATTTACTGGGTATAGTATGAATATCAAAATTATTTTTCTGTCCCAGGTGTTTATGTTAAACATTTGTGTGTGATAATATAAAATAGCCTTTGTTTCATTACTGTCCTCTTATTTGTGTTTAGTATTATAATGTTTACACTCATCTCGAGTTTATCCATATAATTTTTTTTTTCTCAAAGACCTAGTAAGGTCTTAACAGCTTGACTAGACTACTATTCATATAAATAAAATGGAAGTGTTTCTTGTCTCTATATAGGAAAACAGTGGAACCAATTTTGAAGATACTTTTATGGAAATCAACTTATAGATTATTGACTACAACATATCATTGAACTTTTTAAGTTAAGCAGTAATGATACAGTTAAAACATGTTATGGTGACATTGTTTAGAACAATATACTGGTTATATTGATGAAGTATAAAGGTCCCACCTGAATGGTGAATCTCGAAAACATCATCAGTAGTTGGGACTATCACTTTTTAACCGACTTCAAAAAAAGGAGGAGGTTATCAATTCGACTGTATGTTTTTTTTTTTTATGTTTGTTACCTCATAACTTTGGACTGGCTGAACCGATTTTGAAGATTCTTTTTTTATTTGAAAGCTAGTGCTTCCCGTGTGGTCCCATTTCGGTCCCATCGGTGCCTTTGTACCTAGATGTAGATGATATGATTTTCGGTTGGCACCAATTTCCAATACATCTCTTGGTAGCACACATATTCATATGTTTCATTAAATTTGGTTAATTTGATAAACTATTTATTTTTCGGTTTTCAATGCCTTATTTTTATGCCTCTGATTAATATTGAAGTCGGTTAATTCTTTTTTTTTGAAAATTTACTTTATTTTTAACTAAATATGAGTAGCCTCTTCTATGTCATTACAAATGATTTTGACTGTATTTTAACGGAGTCAATAAAAAGGAGTTAAAAGTTAGAGAAAATTATAATTAAAAAAATAAAAGATAGTATTATTTGGTCTTTTTTGTCAATGATAGAACTTTTTTTTTGGTTATTTTATGTAGATATACATATAAAATAGCACTAATAATATAGATATAATTAATCTAGACAAGACATTATAGTTCTCATGAGAACAAAGTCAGGGGCTCCAAAAAATCTAACTTTAAACTCAAAAATATATTGAATATATCTATATAATAAAGATATCATTTAATTCTTAATGCGCAAATACCATAGATAAGAGTTTTTTTTTAATTGGTTTAGGAACCTAGGTCACATAAGAAAGAGTATGCCAGTTCCATCATTCCCCTATTCACAATACTGACTTAGTACTAAAATCAAACTTCCTTAAAATCTAAACTTCTATGTATGCAGGTGCAGCCAAGATTCTGTAAAATGTGCGTAGAGTCATTGCCTTAAAGTTTAGCTATTTTAAAATGGGTCTTCTTTGAGCCTACCACCTTATTATTACTATTGTAGACTTATTCACCTGTACACTAAGTGATTCATGAGGAAGGAATAATCCAGGCGGGACAACATCCACTGGACCCTCTAGTTTGTTATAAATATCTTTTAACATTCAATGACACAGGCCGGCCAACATAATTTAAAACATTATTTGAAAATTATGAAAGTTATATATAACATAATTTTCGGACAATTTTCTTTATTTTTTTTTTAAATTATATGTGACATAATTTTCAAGTGGACAATTTTCTTATTTTATTTATCTATTCCACGTGAACGAAGTCGCGGGCAGCGGCTAAGATATTATAAACGAAATCGAACTCTTTGATTTAATATTTATTTATTGTCTTCACATTTGTTTTGTGCCATGAATCATGACACGCGCTGAAGATTAATGTGATCGATTCATGAATATTGTATTAGTATTCGACATGAAGGATGCTTTATCGTTCAATTTACGATTTACCTTAAAATTTCACGTCTATTGAATATAAAATAGATTTTTTCGCAAGAACATCGTATGCGGAAGACTACTATATGACTATGGATTAAAATAACGTCTCGAAGGACGAAAATATGTTGTTGAGGATTTGCTTTTAAGGCATTTTTTAAGTAATACCACAATGTAACGGTACTACTATAATTGATGTTAGAACAGTGAAATCCATAAATAACGGTGATCGCCGATAATTCATGTCGGGCGGCACGCCTCTCGACACCTAATTATACATTTGCTGATCCCCAAAACGCGAAAATTCGAAGGAGATCACTGTAAAGGTTTTACGCCCGTGTAACCACAGATCACGCCGCCGTGGTCTGGGGGTAAATTTCGCTCCCGCACACCAGATTAGGCACCCCTCGGCAGCGGCTCAAGTCTAGGTTCGATCCCTCGGCAGGGAGCCCTTGAGTGCGTTACTTGCACTATACAGTGACACAAAAATTTACATCACTGCTACAACACTACACGATCACCCCTACACACGTGCACGCCTACACGCTTACACATGGAAGTGGAAGGGTTTTTTCCCCTTATCGAATTGAAAAATTCTAATTTTCCGATAAAAATTATATGTAGGAGTTGTTGAGGTGTGTATGATTGGTACACATATGCGTCTCAACAACTCAAACATATATTTATAGTTAGTTAGGTTAGCTAAGATAGGTTGCGAGTTTGCATGTAACAGGCAACAGCCAAGCCGAAATGTGCCGTGCACCCTTGAGCTAGTTGCCCAAATAAAATCAGCTGAGTGCCTTAAGCGCTCCTCTTAGTAGTTCGGTGAAGCTGTTAAGACCTTGCTAGGTCAATAGCGTAGTCAGTTCGAAAAAAAAAAAACAGTGGGATATCAAGCCTATGTTCGCAGGTTTCGACCCCGGCATGTCTTAACGAGTTTTTCGGAATTTTCGTACATTTACTAATTGAAGTCGGTAACAGTATCGGCTGATAGTGAAGGAAAAAACTGTCAGGTAACCGGGAGCCCTACCCAAGTTGCTTATCGACAATCACTAACGCAATTATTTTCGACGACGACGACGAAAATCACGTGATATAGCGTTCAGATATGTCATCTCCATCATTTTTCCGTTTTCTATTTGCGTTAGTGATTGTCGATGAGCGACTAGGGTAGGCCCCCCGAACCTGAGAAATGTACTTGTAGTACCAGTGTATGTGGGAAAACATAAAACTGAGGATATCTCTAGAGTTTCAAATCTCCAATACGTCGTGGGTTGGTGTATTCATTATGCCTATACCTTCCTTTGGAAAGAGGCTTATGTACTTGCAGTGGTATATCTTTTACAGGCTGATCATGATAATGAGTGGAACATTCTAATTTTCAATTAAATGTTTTCGTACTCAAGTCTTACAAATAATACTCGTAATAGCTCTATATACATTATTCTTCTTTGTATTTGGCAACACCGTGTACGTAATTAGTTGTTCCAGTTTTTTTTTGTGTTTATTTCTCGTAATTATTGTTTAATTAGTGACTCATTTCTTTTGTATTTCGCAACTATGTTGTGTTTGGGAGTATTGTAATTTTTATCTGATTAATCGTCAGCTATTGGTCTCTATTTGCTTATGAAATTTCTCGGCTTTATTGCCATTGAATCGAGTAGTACGAGCTACCTAGTATGGCAGTAATAATTTTGAAATAACTTTGATACGGTCACGTGGAAGGCTTATATTGTTGAACTAGCCTCTGGCCGCGAATTTGTCCGCGTTAAATAGTTTTTTTGGACTAACGTTAACACGCAGCGGAAGATCTCAAGAGGACAAAAAACTCGATTTTGAAACGTTCTTCATTGGTGCTCAGCTTCCATTGCTTTTTTTTTTTTGAACTGACTACGCTGTTGACCTAGCAAGGCCTTAACGACTTCACTGGACTATAGCTCCTATTGATCTTAACGTGATGACATATAGCCTATAACCTTCCTCGATAAATGAGCCACGCTGAAGCTATTATTGCTTTCATTATGAATGGGTCGGCTCGCCCGGGGTAGCACCACTCTCTCACAGAAAACCGACGTGAAGTAACAGTGCTCGCATTGTTGCGTTTCGTTCGGTCAGTGAGAACGCCGGAGACCCATCTCCCCTCCCCTCTCCTCTCATTTCCCCTCTCCCTTTCTCTCCATTCCCCCGAACACAGGCTTGCAACGCATTTGCGACTCCTCTGAGGTTACTAGTGTCTATGGACGGCGATGATCGCTTAACAACAGGTGACCCGCACATTCGTTTGCCTTCTATATGATATAAATAAATATATATATATATATATATATATATATAACACTGAAGTAATTTTTCAAATCGGACCAGTCGTTCCTGAAATTACCTCCTACAGTGTCACAAACTCACAAATTGGAAAACTTTAACCTGTTTATAATATTATATAGTATTTATAGTATAGTATGTAGTATAATATAGATAATCGTATAAATGCCAGTAGTTCAAATACCATTTATAAGTTATTATTAGTTCACATTATTTTTGGATAGCAATTTTTTTTTGGAAACCTATTTTCTAGATTATTACTGCCATTGTCGTAAAGATAATAATAATCTTAGCTTAAAGTGTTTGATAATTTCAATGTTCCAACAAGATTATGTCTCACTTGTTAGAACTTTCCAGGAAGTTTTTGTGGCATCTTATAATTCATGCTCCGTGGTATTATTTCCCATCCGCTTTACTTGTATGCAATAACCGATGTATTAAGTAGTCCGGTAAAGCTGTTAAGACCTTGCTGGGTCAATAACGTAGTCATTTCGAAAAAAAAAACCGATGTATTACGTAAAACACCACCAATATTATAAAATACAGAGTCTAATTAATGTCCCGAGATTTTGGATAAATTACAAAATTTACTATATTAAAGACTAAGATTCCAGCAAAAAAGACTACGTTATAAATTTTAAACTTATTGGTAGAAACTGATAAAAAAACATGAAGAAGACGCATGTTTCGCGATGGATGATGATGATATTGAGATGACACATTGTGTGTATTTAGGTATAATATCAGGCCTTAAGGAATACCCTAAATTAATTTTAAACAATCGATATGTAGGTTCAATGATAACGTTATTGGTTTCATTATTTCTGAGAATCGACCCTGATCGTTCTCGCAGTTGTGCGACTTGATTTAAGGTGTGTCATTATCCTCAAGGTTAAAAAGCATTCCCTTAATATTTCGAGGTCCTGATATATATATATTTTTTTATATCATAGGAGGCAACTGAATTGGCGGGTTGCCTGATGTTAAGTATTCACCACCGTCCAGAGACACCAGAAACACCAGGGGATTCGCAAGTGCGTTTGGCAGTCTAGGTTTGGGGGCAAGGGGGGGAGAGGGACGACGAGAGGGGAGGATTGGGGAGGTGGGCCTTCGGTGCTCTCACTGACCGAACGAAACCCAACAATGCAAGCACTGTTACTTCCCGTCGGTTTTCTGTGAGAGGGTGGTACTACCCCAGACGAGCCGACCTCATTCATGCCAAACCAGAACTAGAATCAGCGTGGCTCTACCACCTACCGATATAAAATCCTAGTGACGTTGAATCGACGAATGTTACAATGTATTTTTTATTATGGAGCATAAATACAATAATTCAGATGATATACGCATGTTAAAAGTTGAACACAGTATCCATTTAAATCAATGAATCATTTTGAATTGAGCCATGGGCGCCGCCATATTGGTCTTGACTGCTCTGCCGAGCGCCTTTCACTTTACCCCTACTTCGAAGCCACGCGTTGGCTGTAATACGACATGCGATAGATATATATAAAAAAAAATAAAGTGATGTAAAAACCTGTTACTTAAAAAAAATTGAAAGTTACATAATAATCATGACATCAACTATAAATGATAATTGATTGCAAATATGGAAAACATGATAACTTATCCTTTTGTCATATCTTTACACGCCCATATCTTTAAATGATTTAGAGTTTTTGCTATGTAGTGGATGGCCAACCACCTGAGCATGTCTCGTGCCACGCCTCTATCACGTTTGGTGCAACGCACGTCATCGTTCGAATCTAATCTGCGTTTACTTTTTACTGTTGTTTGTATCATGAGTATTGAATTCAGGAAACACGAAATGAGCACGCCGTATGTAAATACACGAATGGGCGTCGATTGTATTTACATAATTATATAGGATGTTTTCTTTATATGCTATCTATGCCTTGGTCCATAATCTATCTTAATGTTTCATGATGTAGTCCAAGATGGTGAACACGCTAAACCTAGAGCTAGTCCAGCTCTAGAGTGTAGCGTACGGATAACGCGTATTGTGGATAGTTTTAATTTGAGGGTGTGTTTGCTGTTAGTAATTTCACAGGTCGAATTAATTATGTTGCGAATGCGGTTGCCATGGTTATGGAATGGTATTTTTTTTAATTTATAGTTCTAATGCTACAAAATAAAATAGAAATATTTTTTCATTTTATTTTAACGAGACTTCGGTACATTTTTACCATACTTATACCATACCATACCAGCTTAATAGGGAAAAGAAAAACATATCAAAATAAATTCAATTTATTGAGAAGAACACTATTATTTTTATCTAGATTATGTGAATTTACAAAGTAGTGATTTTACATTGGTCTTGCATTTTTAATAGGTAGCTTAATTTCAAGGATACGAGGGTTACCGGGTACTTTGTCCAAAAACAGAAAAGTCCTAAATTTTAACTGATATATCTGGAAATAATTTTAATAATGGGAAGAAATAATTTCGAAACAATTCAATAAAATGTATGTGTGATAGAGTTAATTGTAAAGACTTGGGAATGTATCATTGTTTTTTTATTAAAGACCCTAGGGACATGCGGTATTTTTGTAAATCGAAAGTTGCCTGCCTGCAGTATGTGTCAACGAATATGCGGCTGACACAATGAACGATATTTCTTTATAAATATTACGATGCTTATTTGATTATCACTTATTGTAAAAATATCATTAGGGAGACGCTGCTAATTTATGAAATTTTCAACCGCGAATACTGGAAGTGGTCCCAGTTTTTGAACAAATAAGGGGAGTTTACTACATTGCTATTCCTGATAACTAACTAATTCAATTTGTTTATCTTTGTTTTTTCCTCTTAACTCAAACGGTCGAGTTGTTTATTACAGTGGTCCTGAACCGTTAGAAATCTGTTCGCCCGTCTCGGTTACCGCTACACGGTGATTAGCATTTTGGGTGAAGGAAAACTGGCCGCGATAATAATACCTTTTGCAACGTTCGTCGTGGTTATTCTCACTTGCGTAAGGTTCACAATCGTTTGGTACATGTTTGATAGTGACAAAGGAGAAGGTGGTCTGTCTGGAAGGCAGTCTCTATTTGATCATCTATCAGTGACTCTAGTATTGTTTTGCTGATTGTAGACAGTAGTCCGTTGAAGCTGTTAAGACCTTGCTAGGTCAATAGCGCAGTCAGTTCGAGAAAAAAAAGCCGATTGTAGATAATATAACCAATATGCCATGTCTTGTCCATGAAGAAAAGGTTAGATTCTGAAATTCGGTCACATTCAGCTTGCTTACACTTCTAGTAGGTACGAATGTAACGTACAATATTTGTTTTCTATAATGTTTATTTGTTAATTTATAATCTCCCAAAGTATGGTCATACTCGAAACTCGAATTGAACAAATTACCAATTTGATATCAAGTGTAGCGAAATATATAGAAAATGTATTGCTATTTAAAACCAAAGCGAAACTTGAAAAAAATGTGTATGTACAAAATTGGAAGTAAACATTTGAAAACAAAATTTTAATACTTTAGTCGATCGCTTTCTAATTCTTGTTTATTCTAAGATGTAGTCTAAAGGACGTGATCCTAATCTTTAAAGATAATGGAACACCAACCAAATACCTTTTATTTCATGGGGCCTCATATCAAATGATCACAAATCAACGCTGAAATCGATTTAACATATTATTCGCGTTATTTGTATTGTTGGGCCATACATAGTTCGGACTCAGTGCTTTCAAACCAAAATATACATAAAAGTAATGAGTCCTTCTCATCATGTATTTTGCGCTGTTTCATAATAATATTTGTAACAGTGATAATATCACGGTAATGATAATAATTTAATAGCTAATAATAAATATTTTTGACGGAACCCTGATGACTATTCTACGGTTTGGGTTTAGAAACACCTAGCTTAAAGTAAACTTCTAGGGGATAAAACTCTTAGCGAAAGCTGGAAAATTTTGGAAAGTGGCGACAGCAAATAAATCGTAAAATCAAAAACACTTTATTCAATTTAGGCCCTAAGAAAGCACTTATGAACGACAAACTACCATCGGTTCGGAAAACAACCCAGTCATCGAGAAGAACTGGCAAGAGACTCGATGTGATTTATCTCTTCATGTTATAAACATAAATAGTCACATTCGTTTTACACGTTTTTAGTGGATGCACAGAGAGAGTGTCATTTTCAGACATCACAAGCGTTCACATGATCCACCCTATAATAGCTTTTAGATAAATAATAAGGTGTTTTGCACATTGTTATAAAAACACAATATTACCGAAGTATTAGCTCGTGTCATATTACTACTATATATTATGTGTATGGTGGCTTGTGGATTGTACATTTACCCGTTGTATCCATGTAATGCTTATGCGAATAATTCGATCAAAAAAGGACATCATTATTGTTGTAATATTTTGTTTCGTATCTATTTTAATCATCTACTGTTATCAGTATTTATTGTTATCAATTAAATCTTCCCTTATATCAATATCAGTGTTGTTATCGAAACGCCTTTGATACTGTATATCATCAATTTCAAGTTTAGTGATTCAACCGTCGTGCCACACATGACTCATATTTCGATGTTTTTGTGGTCGCAATGTAGCGTCTTGTGAGTTTGTACATAACGGTAATTTTTCAAGCGCTAAATTATACAACCTACAATTCTTAAAATGCGGTATTGTCATATTTAGGAATTATTTTCAAATGGCTTTTTCTACGGTCGTGTTAATGAGATGTGCTTCGTATTTTTTTATGTATGACAACATTATAACATAAAATAATAACCCTAGACAAGCTCTAGATAAAGCGAGTTTAACAACCGTTAATATAACCTGTGTCTATTTTAAGGCGTAATAGACTTTTGTTCTATTTCCATTATGATTCCTTTAGTTTTTTATCGCCTTCTTCGTTGCACGATAAAACGTACCCTGTGACCTATTGACTTCTTTTCCAAGTCCATTAGAGCCCGTTGAGTCTTTTACCGCACGCTGCTGGATGATAAAGGCAGTTTCCAGAATGCAACAATCGACATCTGTTTCTTATTCATTAATACACTTCTAGCTGTTTACCACCCGCTCCGTTGGACGATAAAAATTCTCTCGTGTCATATTTGAAGACGTAACAGACATTCGTTCCATGTTCATCATTATTCTTCTAGCCTTTTATCGCTCGCTCCGTTGGACGATAAAAAGGTTCTTATGTCTAGTCCGGTGAAGCTGTTAAGACCTTGCTGGGTCAATAACGTAGTCAGTTCGAAAAAAAAAAAGGTTCTTATGTCCTATGTGAAGATGTAACAGACATCCGTTCCATATTCATGAGTATTCTTCTAGGTGTTTACCACCCTCTTCGCTTGACTATTAAAAGTATCCTGTGTTATAAAATACTTTCTTGCTTATTTTGTTTATAACTCATTAATCGTTTGACAGAAATAAATTCTTTGAAAAGGTAAAAGAATTTGTATTTCATGTAGGCATCGAAACTGGTTATCGTGTATTCAAAACAACCATCGCATCGTGCTGTCTATGTGTGTACGTGACGCGACCACCTTTCGCTTTTCAAGGTGAATTTCTCTAATGGAGACACGTATTAAAGCGAAGATATATAATGTTATTGGCTTCGTGGAATGATAGATTACATAGATTCGTGTGCCTGAATAATAATGCTGTATTTAATTATTTACCGAAAATAAATATTCTTATAATTTGGTGGTCCCTATTTGTTGATTTTAAGAATAAATGAATCGGTAAACATACTTCCGACGCCGAGTAATCAAATCTATTTTATTATTTTTTTTTTTTTTTTGTATTTCATTTGGATGGATTTATTTCTCACTAGCTGTGCCCGCAACACCGTCCGCGTGGAACCGCACCTAATGTAAAAAATTAGTAGCTAATAAAATGTATTTAAGTCGCGACGTCATTAAAATTACATTAATTGTTCTGATAGAGTGAACCAATTTTAGAAGTAAAGACTAAATGTTACATAAGGATATGCTTTATGTTTTTCGTGGTAGGGTATTATCGTGAACACAGTACTTTAGTAGTGATGTGTGTTTAAATAAACAGACAAACAGACAGATTTATATAGATGATTGACATGTGTTTTATTACTTATTCCAAGCTACCTGCAATTTTTTTTTACCAAAATCTAAAGAACAGACACGTCGGTACTTCCATACCAAACTAGCCTACTGCTTCTCAAATTGTCTTCTTTTTTTTATTATAGCACGGCAAAATTACTGCACGATGCCTGATGGTAAGCACAGTGCTATCCAAATATAATAGCGACCACCGATTGACACACTATCTATCGCCGGTCGCCACTATCATGCCGGCCTGCAAAAAGCTGAATATGCACAGGCTGATCCCGAAACGCGACCCGCAGAAGCGAGTCATGTCTGTGGTTCTATTTGTTTTCTATCTTATTACTAGCTTTTGCCCACGAGTTCGCCCGCGTGGTATTGTTAATTTGGACTAACCTTAACTGTAACTCGCGACTTCGTTTACGTAGGTGAAATTATTTTTAAATAGTACGTACGTTAACCCCGATTCTGAAACATTCTTCATTGGTGCTCTGCTCCTATTGGTTTTAGCGTGATTATATATAACCTATGGCCTTCCTCGACAAATGAGCTATCTCAAACTGAAAGAATATTTCAAATCGGGCCAGTCATTCCTGAGGTTAGCGCGTTCAAGTAAACCAACTCTTCAGCTTTATAATATTAAGCGTGGATAAGTATAGATTCGCATCTTCACTACATGCCGAGTTTTTACTGACACGATGGCGCTAATTTAATGATATTATAAGTAATTGGTTATTGGTCATACATCTTGCATATCTCTTGCATTATTTAGTAAAGTTAAAGTTGAAATTCGCTAATTTTCCCATTCATAGCGGTTCGCCTTAACTAGTTTGCGCTTCGTCGAAGCCGTTGTGGCTCTGCGCTGCGGCGGTCTCTGCGAAATTTCACTTTCGCCGGCTTACGTAAATACGACCTTTTTATCGTATATCGAACGATACATGAATCGCACCCCATATGACTTGTTCTCGTTTAACCGTATAACTTGATATCCATACGCTATTTGCGAGTTGAGAGTATTTATTCTAAGGTTTTCTTTATATTAGCCTAAGGGAATATTCAGGTGGTACTCGTTAAGAATGAAACAGTTTATGATTTCATTCAAAATTGATTTTTTTTTCTCGAACACTACGCTATTGACATAGCAAGGTCTTAACAGCTTCACCGGACTACTAAGGCGAGTGCTTAGGTACTCAACCGATTTTATTTGAGCAACTAGCTCAAGGGTGCACGGCACAACTCGGTTTGGGCTGTTGCCTGATACGTGTAATTCGCGACCTGTCTGAGCTAAGCTAAGCTACATATTCATACTGATATGAGTTATTGAAACATTGTTGTATAATAAACATTATATGTATTTTGTGTCGGATAATTTTGCTAAACTATTTCAGTTCGATAAGGAAAAAAAATATAACCCTTACACTTTCATGTGTAAGCATGTGTGCGTGCACGTATGTGGAGGTTATATGTTCAAAATTTATACCATTGTCAAAGTTTATTACAGACTAGTTGTGCCCGTGACTTCGTCCTCGTGGTACCTGATGTACAAAACCTTGATGTAGTCGGGTGAAGCTGTTAAGACCTTGCTAGATCCATAGCTTAGTCAGTTCGAGAAAAAAAAAACAAAACCTTGACAAATAAAGTCATCCGAATGTATTAAGTCCAATTACTATCTACTTTTCTCTTGTACTTAAGTCGCGTCGTCATTAAAATTACAATAACTTTTGATAGACCGATTTTTTTTTAAATATTTTTAATGAAACAAAGACTAAATATTACTTGAAGATATGCTTTATGATTTTTTTTGATAAGGTTTTATCATGAAAGCAGTACTTTATCATTGATACGTCTTCATACAAACATACATTACTAAAAAAATGATTGAAATGTATTTTATCATTTATTCCTAGACACTGCGACATTTTTTTCTACAAAAATTTAAAAAGTTCAGACACGTATATTGTATATTGTTGTATAGTGAAGACCGTTTATGGCGACAACGTTTAGAACAACATACTGGTTATATTGACGCAGGACAAAGGTCGCGGCCGTATGCTGTATCTCGAAAACGTCTATGGACGGTGGTGATCACTTAAAATTAGTCGAACCGCCTGTTCGTTTGCTTCCTATGATATAAAAAAAATCACCGGTTGTTACGACTAAATAAGAGTAGTACCTACGTTGTCGTTATAACAGATCTTGACTCTATGTATATGAAGTTGTACAATTCTCATGATAAAAAAAAAATGTTTATTATGATTTAACGATTTCCTTCATTTTTCAGGTAAACAAAAATGCCTCTGTTATGTGTTCTGGTAAGTGGCCATTGTTTTAAAACATTGTCACGAAGGTGCTATTATACTCGTGGCCTCGTACCTTATAATTACGCTTGATAATATTTAAATGCAAGCATTAATAGGTACTTTACACAGTTATTGCTAAGTAACTGTGTTCCACTGGTTCACGGCACCCGATTAGGCCTCCCACGGCATCGGCTCAAGCCCAGGTTCGATCCCTCGGTAGGGAGCCCTTGAGTGCGTTGCTTGCGCGATACGGTGACACACAAATATACATCACTGCTACAAAACTACACGATCACCCCCACACACGTGCACGCCTACACGCTTACACATGAAAGTGGAAGGGTTTACTTTTTTCCCTTATCGAACTGAAAAACTCTCAATTTTCCAATAATAAATATATGGAAGAGTTGTTGAGGCGTGTATGCTTGGTACACATATACGTTTCAACAACTCATACACATATGAATAGTTAACTAGGTTAGCTGAGATAGGTCGCGATTTTGCATGCAACAGGCAACAGCCAAGCCGAGGTGTGCCGTGCACCCTTGAGTTGGTTGCCATAATGAAATCGGCTAAGTGCCTTAAGCGCTCGCCTTAGTAATCCGGTGAAGTTGTTAAGACCTTGCTGGGTCAATAGCGTAGACATTTCGAAAAAAAAAAAAAAATAAATGGAAGCATTAATAGGTACTTTACACAGTTATTGCTAAGTAATTGTGTTCCACTGGTTCACGACCACGAAACATCAGGTTTAATACCAGCTATAGTGATACGATTCGACGTATCGCGCTCGATCAGTTTTCCTTCCGATAAAATAACGGTAGCGAACTGTTAGTACCAACCTGTCTCTCCAAACAGAACGTGTTCATGCCCACGCCCGTGTAACCACAGATCACGCCGCCGTGGTCTGGGAGTATATTTCGCTCCCGCACACCAGATTAGGCCCCCCTCGGCAGCGGCTCAAGCCTAGGTCCATTCCCTCGGCGTGGAACCCCTTGAGTGCACTGCTCGCGCGATACAGTGAAACAAAACATTACATACAATAACATTACACATATCACCCCCATACACGTGCACGCATACTCGCTTACATATGAAAGTGGAAAGTTTTTGTTTCTTTTGTAGTAGTAAATAGTTTAGAAAATTATCCTATACGAAATATATATAAGAGTTGTTGAGGTATGTATGCTTAGTACACATATATGTTCCAACAATGAATAGTTAGTTTTTAGGTTAGCTCAGATAGGTTGCGAATTGCACGTAATAGGCAAAAGCTCAAGCCGAGGTGTGCCGTGCACCCTTGAGCTAGTGTTCAAATAAAATCAGCTGAGTGCCCTAAGCGCTCGCCTCAGTGAAGCTGTTAAGATCTTGCTAGGTCAATAGCGTAGTCTATAGTAGTACTATCTAGATTACTAGATTAGATTGCTACCATCACGACGATAAACCTACAAGGATCTTTTTATTTAGAAATTACTGTATATCAGGACTGGCGAATAGTGGAATAAATTTCACTTTTTTTTTAAGCTTTCAAACAGTGACCGCGAAATCCGTGGTACTTTGGGCTGATCGTGCGACGGGATCGTAAAAGCGTTAATTGATGGCGTCTAGTCGAGATAACGTTTTCTCGTGTACCGTTATCTTTACATAGGGAAACAGTAAAACCGTTTAACTGCTCATAAAGATTATCTAACTCTTCGCTTTTTTTTATTTAACAGTTATAGTTTCAGTTGTTATGTCATTATTTTTAAACATAATCATCTCTTTTCTACTTGTAGATTAGTGACGTTTTCACTTGAAACAATTTATTATTATTGATTAACTCCTATAGAAAAGCTTACATATACAGTGTGATCTTATTCGTAACATTCAGTATTTTATTAATCCGATATGTCCATTTAAATTAGTTCAGTATTTTTCAAGTTATGCGTGTATTTCAATATGCTAAATTAACAGATTTCATCACATTTTATCCATTTGTATGATAAGATTATCCATATATTTTATAGGATTATATCCCTTATTTAATACCTTCATTCGATTATTTTTTTGAAAATATTTACGTTGCGTTATATTAGGAACTCCTGAGCAAATTTTATGCCACCTGTTTAAACTATAGTTTGTCGATTATCCCTACGGATTTAAAAGTATTTAAAGATTTTCTAGTATTTCTGTGCGTACCACCAAGTACAAGTACACCGCATTCCTAAAAATAATTTTCTGTTGAAGTTAAAGCTTAAAGTATGATGGTGAACAGATAGAGTAGAGGAATACCGAAAAAGGTATGGATAGATTGTGTGAAAAATGATATGTGCATAAAAGGTGTGAATACAGAGATGAAAGCTGACAGAGTGGAAAAGGAAAACATGTTGTGCTGACTCTACTTAAGTGGAATAAGGATAACGATTATTAAAAGCTGTATCATTACAGACTCGGTACGTTCCTATACCTTTTCTGGCTAAATACATCATGATTAAGTTACAATTTTGTCGCTCATTGTTTTCGATATTTTCCGTCATTTTCATTAGAGAGGTGTTTTTTTCTGAGAATATTGTGTTAAATTATCATCTTTCATCGAAAAATACAATAAATGTAGATAATTTGACCGCAAATTAGAACTATTTGCAATACTGTGTTCAAATTTGAATCAACATGCAGTAGTAACTAGTAGCTAGTAGTAGCTTCTAGGAACCCCATAAAATTAGGTGCGATGCACGTCAGTCTGCTACTTATAATATCAAAAGTTCTCTTTCGGAATCCGACGTTATTCTGCCGAAAATTCTGTTCATTCCATTATAATTTAAGTACAGATTTAATATGTAAAACACTCATATAGATTATGCGTGTTCCCATAAGGACATTATTTGCATCTGTTGTCTTAATATTTTTTCTTTTTGGATCAGTCGAGTGTAAGGTTTCAACTTTGAAGTAACGATGCGTGAATCTGCTATATAAGTTACAGTACCTTACCCTTGATTAGACACGTCGCGGTGAAGAGTAAGCCGCCGAGCTAAGATCGTTTTGTTTCGGTTCTGTAAAGCGTTATCTCTATCGCACAGCACAGTGATTGCGATAGACAAGGATAACGGTATACTGTAACGAAGCTAGTCATCTATCTCGGTCGTCTCCTCAACGTGCCAAATCAGAAGCTAGACACTGTAATTATTTGTCAAGAAATCGCAACATGTAGTAGATGATATTCCGAGGAAAACGATATATCGTGGTTTTTGATCAGATTTCCTCAAATACAAGGCCGCTATATATCGATAAAGTTATTGAAATTGTATTTATTTTTTATTCAAGTTTTAACCTAAGTTAGAGTTTTTGATTAGACATTTTAACGATTTTAGAAATAAATATATTTGTAATCGTTTCGTGGAAAATTTTGTACACTTTTCACAGTGTGCATATTGCTTTGTATTCTTTTTGTTGAGTCCCCTTCAATGTAGTCTAGTGAAGCTGCTAAGATCTTGCTAGGTCAATAGCGTAGTCAGTTCGAGAAAAAAAGTCCCCTTCAATAGATGTGTTGGTAATATAAATAAATTTTACGCGCGTCTCATTCTTATTAATTACTAGCCTCTGCCCGCGACTTCGTTCGCGTTCTCAAAAGGAAAAAACATCCCGATTTTGAAACATTTTTTATCTGTGCTCCGCTCCTATTGGTCTTAGCGTGATGATATATAGCCTATAACCATTCTCGATGAATGAGCTATATAACACAATTATTCAAATCGGACCAGTAGTTCCTGAGATTACCCCCTACAACGTCACAACATCACAAACTCACAAACTGTACCTCTTTATAATATTAGTAGAGATTGATCAATGATGACATTGTGTTTACCGACTAATGAGGTAGAATGTATCTAACATCTCTTTCTCTCATGAATACATACACACGCACAATTGTATACGCTGGTTTCCGTTACACTATACGGAAATAGTCAATATTTATTTATTTCAAGTATTTTTGTCAAGTATTTCCAGGTATTTTGTTCTCTATTAGTAATAGACCGTACGAAGGTCCGTTATTTGACTGGTCAAAGAGCCTCAATATTTAAGACTTGATGTCAGATGTTCACACTTACTTGTGAACCTTTCGTGCGTTTAAAATAACAGATGTAAGTCAAGTGTATCAAAGTGGCTAAATTTTTTGCAGCGATGATTGGTGTTTGTTTTAGTCCAATATTATGTTTAGCTAACGGAAATGTCTGTTGAGTCGTAATATTTTTAAAAAGCTAAAGCTTGCTATCATCCCGAATCCAGCGGAAATTGTTTTAATCTCGTAAAGTGTAGCTGAGTTTTAATGCACAACTACGATATTGTTTTGAGTAAGACAGACGTGACACAGAACATAACATTTATTATGTATAGGAATAGTACTTGACAGTAAGGTAATTCCAACTTTAGCCGTTCCGAATATATTATTAATATATTATATTATACGTCCAGATCATTAAAAAAAACTTATGAACGGCAAAATTTTACCTTCGTTCTGTGTGTATAAAATATGGAAATCTTAAAAAAAAACATGTTATGTGTACGATTAAAATTGGATTTAACTCTTTTTGAAATGTATGGATACATATACTATAGAATAAAGAATTGCAAACAATGTACATAATAAAAAAATATAGAACATGCCATTGTCGCGAGTGTTATGCCTGGTAGCTAGGCCTGCTTTCCCTTACCTGCTAAAGGGCGCCCTTTGGTCTCTCTATAATTTTCAAAGTCACTATTGCAGGTGTGGTTGAACTTTCTCCATGTGATCAATGAAAAAGTAGACGCAAGGGTTGACCATCTATAGATAATCTATAAACTATAGTTTAGTCTCAACGCTTTTTACCTAGTTTCATCCGTAAATGAATCTGTGTCGTGCGTTTCTCACAAGTGTAAAGTGGCCCGTATATAGTAGGCCCATTGCGCATTCTAGGCTGGTATGTCGCTAGACGCAACATACTTACAAACTGGTACTCGTGTAATGTAAAAATATCTATTCTAGACACCATGTAACAATGATTAGCAGGTTAACACTATCGATGGTTCTAGATAAACTCTAATCTATCTCTATGGACCGTAGTAGAATGTTCTGCAGCCAAAGTAGGTACAGCGGTAAAAAGCAAACTAAGCCGGTATGTGGCTAGACAATACACTCGATGTACTTCCAAACTGGTGCTCTTGTAATGTAAAAAATCTAGATAACATGCAATAATGATTAGCAGTTTAACACTATCAGTCGATCTAGATAATTTCTAATATATTTTTATGTTCCGTAGAAGAATGTTCTGGAGTGAAATTACAACGGTATGAAGCAAAGCAGGTCATTACTACATCGATTTTCACTTGTTTTTTATAATTACAAATTGATAAGGAACATTTATCCTTGTCGCATTAGATATATGTTTTCGCAAAATAATATTAATCTTTGCTACATTATTCCATAACACTATGAGTATTTTAGCCGTTCCTAATATTTAACGTTATTTTTCAAGATTTTCAAATTTTGTATATTCAACCTATGAAAATCATCAAAAAACATTATGAATGGCATAATTTGTATTTCGTTGTCGATTTATGAACACTGTAAATCTAAAAGAAAGAAATATGGTATATGATCTATTAAAATTGGATTTAGCTCATTTTGAAATGTACCGAGACATATATTACCCACTAGCTGTTTCCGCGATTCCAGGCGCGTGTAAACTAATTAAAAAAAAACTGACTAATAAAATCATTCGAATATGTTTGGTGTTATTACAAGAAAGTTAAATACGTATTGAAAAATTGCTTTGTAAAAGTTTGATTGATTACGAATTAAATGCACCTCGCTCGCCGAACTTTCTACATCTTGCTTGTTTATCTCTGTTTGATAGGTTAGACTTGCGAAAAAGGATAACATGAGCATGCCGCGCAGCGGTCGGCAAACGCGGTGCATTTAACACATAAGGTACCCAAACTTTTTTAAAGAAAGTATTCAATACGTATTTAACTTTTTTGCAATAACACGGCTTAAATTCATTTATTTATCTACTTTTCGCTCGTACTTAAGTCGCATCGTCATTAAAATTACGATAACTTTTAATGGAGTGAATCAATTTTAATGAAATCAAGACAATATTACTCGAGTATATGCTTTATGATTTTCTTATTATTATTTGAGGTTTTATCATTATTAATTAGGGTTTTATCGTGAGCATAGTACTTTGGCAGTGACGCTTGTTCACACAAATAGACATTCCAAGACACCTGCAACAATTTTTTTCATAAACATCAAAAAGTACAGGCACTTTAGATTTTAGTTTTTATTGTATGTACATGTAGAAGGTAGGTAGACCTACCTACTTCACATGAACAGTGAAGATGTATTTCACCCTAACAACTCTGCTTATTTACTGTGTTGTATTTTATCATTAAACTTCATGGCTACTTAAATATTTGATATACTTACAAAAGATAGTTTTGTGTAACTCAAAAAATATTTCAAAGTATTAATACCAGAGTCTGAGCTTAATAGTAAAACGCTTCACTAATATGTTTACGACACCAGGCGAATTAATTATATTCCATACCGGCTAATCATTATGCAGCTATGTGTGTCGCGGGTTTCACACTAGTCTAGACTTGAACGCGTCGAAGTATTATGCGACACGCATTCTAGGGGCAAACGAGTCGACTGTAACCCGGTGGCCCGTTTGCACACTTGAGCAAGCACAACTTATCGCATTCACGGCCCCTGTGAGCTGATACCTCGGAATTTGCGGTTTTCTTCGATTTGAAGCAAGATGAATGATGTAAAAATAAAAATAGAGAACATAGTTTAAGACCTATTACTGGCCTTCACAGCTTCACCGTACTACTAAGACGAGCGCTTAAGGCACTCAGCCGATTTTGTTTAGGTAACATACTAAAGGGTGCACGGCACACCTCGGCCTGGGCTGTTACCGAAGAAAACCCGATCTGACCTAGTATAAATGGTATATTAGAGTGTACCAAAGAAGTCGTATTCCTAAAGAGACAACTTCTTTAGGCGCGTTAAGAGGTATACTTGGCAGAAGATACATCTATAATTTCGCGTCATGACAGACTACATAAGCATGACCGGCCGTATTGCGCTTGTGCGGCTTCCGTCAGATTTAGTAGGTGGTAGAGCCACACTGAAGCTATTACCGGTTTTGGCATGTGTAGGAACACCATTTGCATGTTTACGTGCTAGTAACCTTTTTTCTGCGACTCTCTCACTACGTGTTATAAAATATATATTACAAAATGTCAAATGGAAGATCTTCTGTTTTTGCATTGTCATGAGCTACGATTTTGTCATTGTTAATATATATTGTGAGTGTATAATTATTATATGTTTTCCTAAACATGAATGAGTAGGCTCGCCCGGGGTAGTACCACCCCCTTCACGGAAAACCGACGTGAAGTGACAGTGCTTGCATTTTAGCGTTTCGTTCGGTCAGTGAGAACGCCGGAGGAGCACCTCCCCTCCCCTTGCCCGTCCCCCTTATTTCTTCGCCCATTCGAAGACTGGCAACGCACTTGCGACTCCCCTGACGTTACAAGTGTCTATGGACGACGGTGATCACTTCTGTTCGGTGACCCGTCTGTTCGTTTACCGCCTATAACATAAAAAACGTGTAGTATACGGGCCCTTGTACTTATAATTAACTAGACTCTGCCCGCGACTTCGTTCGCGTGGAATATATATACTAACACCAACATTAACACGCAGGAGTTCTCAAAAGGAAAAAAACATCCCGATTTTGAAACATTTTTCACATGTGCTCCGCTCCTATTGATCTTAGCGTGATGATATATAGCCTATAACTATTCTCGATAAATGAGCTATATAACATTGAAAGAATTATTCAAATCGGACCAGTAGTTCCTGAGATTACCTCCTACAACGTCACAAACTCACAAACTTTACCTCTTTATAATATCAGTATAAATTGATATTTTGCTGCTTATTTTTTATTGTATAATAGAATAGAATAGTAATATAAAAATAAATATATCTAGCTGTGCCCGCGACTGCGTCCGCGTGATACCTTATGTAAAGAAACAGTGATTAATGAAATCATCTCAATGTATTAAATCCTTATTTACTTTTCTCTCGTAGTGAATTCAAGCTTAACATATTTAGATTACAAATTACACACGAGTTGTCTTATCAAAACACTACCAAGGTTGCGGTAAATGTACATGCAATTGTAACTGAAAGTATTGCCGTTATATTTTCATGTTTTGAACGAGCAGAATTAATTTATACTTAAAGCGAAGATATGATATTAGTCGATTCTCCTTGTCTGCCATTTAACGCTGTATCTTATACAGTTTAGTGAAATCGCGTGACGGGTCGAAATTAAACAAACAAGGCTTGCTGTCAACGGGTTAGCCATTGTCAACTATGAGAAAGGCCGCGAAGTGGCGCTCGAACCGCCAGCATCCGTCCAGGGTGAAGCCCAAGTACTTCATTTGGGCCCCCACCCTGACCCGGGCCCTTCACCATAACCTGGGCCCCAGGTGGTGGCCCCTGCCGAGGCCCATGAAAAAGTATTGCCTCGGTCTTCTCGAGGGCCAACCTACTTATGCGCCTGACCACAAGAGTTGTGGCAATCGTAGCCAGGCGCTCCACCTCCTTCCGATCCCTCCCCCCGAGCTATGACTAGGGTGTCATCCGCATAACAGATTAGGCGCGCTCCATATGGGATTGCGCCGCGGAGCACCCAGTCGTAGCCTATGTTCCACTGGAGCGGGCCCAAAACCGACCCCTGTGGAACCCCCCGCTTCGTCGCCCGCCGGACCATCTGCACGTCGCCGTCCACGTAAGCGACCTCCCTGTCCTCGAGGTACGCCTCAAACAGCCGCCGCAGATACGAGGGCACTCCAAAATAACGGAGCGCCTTCCGAATACCTCGTGCGGCAGGCTGTTGAAGGCGTTGGCGATGTCCAAGGACACCACCAGCACCCTTTCCCCCTGGGAGGTCGTCTTCGCGGACAGTGACTTGAGGAGGCACACGGCGTGACATTACTAGCTGATCCGACCATGCGTTGCTTTGGCTCAGTTGTAATAATTTCATATTAATAAAAAAAATCATAATTTTTTTGTTTATAATAAAAAGTATTTATATTTATTTTTTTAATGTCATATACTATATAGTTCATTCATCGAGAATGATTATAGGTTATATATCATCACGCTAAAACCAATAGGAGCGGATCACAGATGAAAAATGTTTCAAAATCGGGATATTTTTTCCTTTTGAGAACGCGAACGAAGTCGCGGACAGATACTAGTAAACTATAACATTCACTACAGGACATATTATGATCTCGCCAAAAACACCACCAAGGCTTATAAATACATTTTATAATAGCAACAAAAAAAGATAAATGATTATATTATGGTACCATTACTGTCATGTTTAAAGCCATTTTTATTCTATCACAGTATACTAGAGAGATCCCTTTCCGAGAAGCTATGAAAGAAATTGTTTTAGCGAGATCGCAGTTCGCACAACTTTCCACTTACAAGGTTGGCAAGGAATGACGACAGTGCTGGCATTGTAGATATGAGCTATGGTAAATAATTAACCAATCACCGATGGGCGAGCTGTTAGTTTGTTTTCCTTTGAGAAAAATCATCTCTTATTTGTTTTCTTTATGTCGTTTAAAAAGTATATCACTCAGTTGCTAAATTAAGAGGGTTACTGAATTCCTCGCTGTACTCTGACTTCAAAATAGCACCCACACTGCACAAATGCTTTTTTTTTTCGAAATGTCTACGCTATTGACCCAGCAAGGTCTTAACAGCTTCACCGGACTACTAAGGCGAGCGCTTAAGGCACTCAGCCGACTGCACAAACGCTGTTTGGCGCTATTGTAATGCAATCTATTGTTAATTAAAAACGCATGTTTTAAACCTTCAGTGTCACCCACTTAATTACAAATTATCATGGATATCTATCTCCTTAATCAATTCTGTGCCAACTTTAAAAGTTATAGTATATTTCATGTGTATTTTAAACTACGTTTTGATGAAAAAAAAATGCCGTTACTAAAATTTTGTTTTGAAAAATCTACTTTCAGTTTTGAACATTAAATTTTTTTTTTTCAAGTTTATTTTATTTTCAAAAAGAGCAATTATTCGTCTATATAAATCGTTGCGATTAATATTCTATCGTAAATGTGTTCAATTCGGAAAGCTACTTCCAAAAAATCTAACTTTCAGATGTGACTATTCTTTAGAAGCCCATAACTTGACAAATAAACGTGATAGAAAAGAACGCATTCACATTCATACCTACTAGAAGCCTAATTAGGCTGAATAGGAACGTATTTCAGAAACTCACCTTTTTTCGTTGTCCGCTTCACGTGAAATGCCCCAGCAGTCAATTAAACTGCGGATTAAAGACCTACCTCACTCGGTTTTTTGCGGTTGCATTTTTATATGGTTATTCGCTTAAGATGCAGTATATAGAGAATTTTATATGAAAGATAATGCAATGATTGAATAATCAGCGAAATAAATAAATAAATACAAGGAAGCTGATCTAAATAAACCAAGAGGACATACCGAGACTCTAGTATCACCAATGACGCAATATGTTTATTATGTATTCCCGTGAATCGGTATCTCCTTCATGATACCAATGGGAAAATAAATTAGTATCTTAATATCTCTTATCAAGAAAAGGTTATTTTTTTCTTCATATTATTTCACTTTACTCTAAAAATGTGAGAGTATTGAAAACAGCGAGTCGTAATATTAAAGCAATCGTAAAAAAAACTAATTAATTTTGTGTCGAAAAGAACTTGCAAGAGACTTTGAGAATAGTGTTTCATTTCTTTGCTTAACAAGTAAGTATACTCAAAGCATGTTAACGGTGTGATATGTATTGAAATAAAGTAAATTTTCAAAAAAAAGTATTAACCGACTTCAATATTAATCAGAGGCATAGAAATAAGGCACTAAAAACCGGAAAATAAATAGGTTATCAAATTAACCAAATGTAATGAAACATATGAATATGTGTGCTACCAGGAGATGCATTGGAAGTCGGTGCCTTTGTACCTAGATGTAGATGATATGATCTTCGGTTGGCACCGACTTCCAATACATCTCCTGGTAGCACACATATTCATATGTTTCATTACATTTGGTTAATTTGATAACCTATTTATTTTCCGGTTTTTAGTGCCTTATTTCTATGCCTCTGATTAATATTGAAGTCGGTTAATACTTTTTTTTGAAAATTTACTTTATTTCTCCATTTTTAGTGAACATAATTTTTTTTTTCTAAAACATGCGGGTCACCTGATTGTAAGTGATCACCGTCGCCCATGGATACCTGCAACACGAGAGGAATCACAGATGCGTTGCCGGCCCTTAAGAAAGGAGTAGGCTTGTTTCTTGAAAGTTGTGTTACTTTGTCACGGATCCCATAATCAGAACCTAACCAAACTCTCATCAAACTACCCTTGAAGAACACCCTTTACAATAAAAAAGGAATCATCGAAATCGGTTGGCATGATATTGAGTTATTCGTCTATTTGTCGTATACACACCAAATGCAAATTTAACACTTATACGGTTTTGCACTGGATGCCGTTGACAGAACCGGACCAAAAAAAAATGGGACCACACGGGAAGCACTAGCTTTCAAATAAAAAAAGAATCATCCAAATCGGTGCAGCCAGTCCAGAGTTATGAGGTAACAAACATAAAAAAAAAAAAAAAAAAAAAAAAATACAGTCGAATTGATAACCTCCTCCTTTTTTTGAAGTCGGTTAAAAATACGGTGGAAATTATTTAAATAAGTTTTTAATCAAAAAACATTATTACTAAAAATTTGCGATTATCGTGTTATCACCAGAAAGTAAATTAACGTTGTGAGAAGAATGCCTTCAATTCGGGAGCCATTTTTTTGTAGTCCGGTGAAGCTGTAAAGACCTTGCAAGGCCAATAGCGTAGTCAGTTCGAAAAAAAAAAAATCATTTTTCAATACTATAAAAACTACGTAAACAGATGTAATTTTTGGCTTAAACGTGTGAAAAACATATTCTCCGAAGATAGTTAATAAAATGAAGTTATTGTTTTAATGAAAAGTAATTATGTTATTTACTTTAATTTATTTTAGAAAATGGATTACATCATTGTATGCCATTTTATTTTTGAAATGTATGTACTTTTTTTCATAACATTGCGATTGCTCGCAAAAGGGTATTTTATAGTCGTAGTCCGGTGAAGCTGTGAAGGCCCTAAATAAGTCCAATAGCGTAGTCAGTTCGATAAAAAAAGAGTATTTTACAACTATACTGTAACAACCACTATTAATAACATATTCTAAGACGAGATGCCCTGTACGAATGGAAAGTTGTAGATACTGCATCAGCGCGCTGACGTCACAGCATCGAAAATATACCCAAACATGCCAGATCCAAAACACTATCAGGTCTTCAATCTTCCTCGGTGTTTACTAAACCATAGATAACGTTAGTACGATCGATGAGTGGTATATTGCCTTACAATCTCGTTACTTCTGGAAATATTCCAGTCTGTTTTAATTAGTTGTGCCCGCTCCTTCGCCCGAGTGGAAAATTATTTAAAAGCTATCAATAAAATCATCTGAATGATGATCTGAGTGGCTCGATTTTAATGAAACAAAGACTAAATGTTACACGAGGATATGCTTTATGATTTTCTTGGTGACGTTTTATCGTGAACGTATTACTTTAGCAATGATTCGTGTTCAGACAAGCAGATAGACAGACAGATATTTCTAAAAATGTTTGTAATATTTTTTATTACAATTCCAAGACACCTGCAACAATTTTTTTTAAGAAAATCTAATGAATACAGGCACGTTAATATTACATTCTTATTATATGTGGAGATGGGAGATAAGTTGCGATCTTTGTTTTAGTTGAAGCGCTCAATTGCTTTGGCCTGATTGAATTCAATCCCATATCGTATTGAGTATTCAGTATTAATCAAAATTCATATCATTTCTATGATGGCTTAGTTCATAGTGTATTCGGATACCACGTCCATGGACGCAGGTTCGAATCTGGGGGCCTAGCTAAGTTGCTTATCTACAATCACGAACACAAATAGAAAACGGAAAAATGTATGGAGATGACATATCTGAACGCTATATCACGTGATAAAGGCTAGGCCCCCTGAATCTGAATTTAGTCGGAGCTGCTATGTCCGCAGGTTCGGAACCCGGCATGTACTAACGAATTTTTCGGAATTTGCATACATTTACTAATTGAAATTAGTAACACTATCGGCGTCATTGAAGGAAAACATCGCGAGGAAGCCCGAACCTGAGAAATGTTTTGTAGTGCTATTGTATGTGGGAAAACATACTGTGTATTTCTCAGAGTTTGAAATGACCAATACGTCGCGGGCTGGCGTGGTAATTACGCTTATACCTTCCTTCGGGAAGAGGCATATGTCCTTGCAGTGGGTCTCTTACAGGCTGATGATGATCGTGATGAATTCATACCTTAGCAGTAGGAGGGTTTTTCCTAACTCCTCC
Organism: Antheraea mylitta; assembly: GCA_014332785.1. Classification (NCBI taxonomy): domain Eukaryota; kingdom Metazoa; phylum Arthropoda; class Insecta; order Lepidoptera; family Saturniidae; genus Antheraea; species Antheraea mylitta. The sequence continues at coordinate 1,662,197 of JACEII010000002.1, forward strand.
TAGCTATCACCCCTTAAGTTAAAAATCTGTCGTCAAGCCTCTGTTGGTATGTCCCTACAGCTGCATGTAAGAGGTTGCCCCGTCTAGGTTTATCTTGTTTACCATCTTAGACCACATCGTCTTTTAATGTCAGCTGAGATTATGATCAAACATATACGGTGTTATTACAAAAAAGTTAAACACATATTAAATACTTGCTTTAAAAAGGTTACGTATTAAATGCACCGCGCTCGCCCGACGCAAGTTCGCGTTATCCTTCTTCGAAAGTCTTTTTAAATAACAACGATAAAGTATAAAAAAAATAATACCTAAATAGACACTATGCTTAATTAGGACATCAGTTTGCAAATGTCTCGTTATTTAGAACAGCTATTAGTTTATGTGTTTTTAAACTCTATAAAGACACGCAATAGGCGCTAAATAATAATATGATTGATATAGCACATATTATAAATGGCAGACGTCCGTAGTATTTGTGTCACGGAAACTATGCCATTAACGCATAGTAACAGTGTTGATACGGTAATTTTAATTCGAGTACCGCCATCGCGCCGGTCTCGAGGCAATTCCGCGCTTCTTTGGCTGGTATTGAGATTGCAGCATTTGCAGAGTTTGTTGACCCGCCCGCGTTGGTTGTTCTCTGTTACGCAAGGAGACGTGGTGTCAAGGTCACATAAATTGTCTCATGTTGTTGATTAATACAATAAGGAAAATTATACAAGACGGTATTGTGGTTTTATATTGAAATAAAGAAAGTATACATAAGTGTGTACATATAAAAATCTCTGTTAAAAATAAACATTGCTGTTTTTCGGCTGGAACCCACTACAAGTCACGATACGTAATATATAAAATATCAATAAAAACCGTTGAATATAATAGGGAAAATAACCAATATGAAAATAATAGAGTACGTAATGTATATAGGGGAACTACATAAAACGTCATTTTACCATAATAGGTCTAAAAAGAAATGAGATCTTTTTGCGTTAACGTCTGTGGCACCCATACATCGAGCTTCTTTTTGTATCCAGCCTTATTCAAATAGTTCCAAACGGATTATTTTGTGCAATCTTTACCTCTTGGGCAATAGAAATACATACAGATAACATGGTTATAGTTAAAGTTGCGTTTGTTCTGGAATTCGCAGAGGATTAGTGATTCGATTATAACTAGGCATTGGAAATAAAGTCAAGTGTGAGAGTCATTGCGTCGTTACAAACTATGTGAATAAATATTAAAAAATCCAAATTGAATTATATACCTTTGTGCTAGTTACCTCGATTCGTGTTAACTTAACCTCGTCATAACATGGCGGTCTAAAGGTTAACAGGTCAAGTTAAAAACGAAATCATAACTGGGTCGCCCAACGGCAGACGGTCTAATCGGATTACTTCTAAAATGTTTATTGTCATTTTATACGATGCTAATACGGACATGGGGCAATTGCATTATGAAGATTTGATTACCGCATCCTTAACCTAAATTACTGATTGTCCAAACAACTACTACAGGGAGGAAGGGACTGAAACGCGCTCTTCAAGGTCAGCAACACAACAGCGATGCCCTCGGTGTTGCAGTTGTTCATAGGCGACGGTAACCACTTACCATCAGGTGGGCCGTCAGCCTGTTTGCTACCTTTATGGCATAAAAAAAAAAAATACAGTTGTGTAATACGTTATTTATTATCAAATTCAAACACATACTGTCCAGTTCTAATTGACCGTAACCCCGTTTGCTAGGTCCTACAAAAATCGTAACTGCCTTTTCGTATGTAACAAAAACTTCCCGATTATAATAGCATTTAATCAGTAACGATAAAAACATGAATATAATTAATTTACGTATTGTTTTTTAAGAAAATTCTGATAAGCTACTATTTTCCGTGGTGAAAAGTGGTGGAGGTAAACACTGTCGGACAGAATCTTCTAAATACAGCATCGATCACCGAAGTTAAGCAACGTCTGGTGCGGTCTGTACTTGAATGGGTGACCGCCTTGGGAATACCGCGTCACGTTGGCTTTTTGTTGTATTTTGATCTGAAGACTTCTTTAGGCGCAATGAGCGGAATGTATAATTTCGCGTCATGACATGCTACGTAAGCATGACCGTATTGCGTAGTATAGGGTTCTGTATACGTGTAATGTTGATATTACATGCTCATAATACGTTTGGTTGATTAATATATTTCATAAAATGTATATAATCATTGCTCGGAGTGCCAATAGATATGTAAACGACACTAATGTTAATAATTTTAATAAACAAATTCATAAAATTTAAATAATGTTATGAATAATTTAATTAATATGAAAATTCGATAGAGAGCACATGTATTTAATTGTTTTGAGTTTTCACTTCTGTCGGCTGTCCTTATGAATGCCTCGACTTTTTTTATAACTATTTTCTCTGTAGTACAAAAGTTTCACTTTTATCACGTGTCTTTGCGACACACTAATACAAGAGTACTAATATAAACCCTATGACCAACCTGAAAACATCTCCAAAGAGCTGAGAGAAGTATAGCCTAAAACTTACTATCTCGGGTGTTTTATGTATCCTTAACTATAGGTATATACATTATTAGAAACGACAGTTAGTCATTCGCTGAGTGAGTCTAATAGAAATATCGACCAATGACCCAACAGTAATAGTTAGTTCAGGAAATCAAATTGTTCTAACCTTGAACCGTGGAGCCGTCCGACCAGAACGGTTATTGCCTCTGATGAACAAACTCGCGCCTGACACTCGACTAAGTCAAGTCCTTTGTTTCCCATTGTGCGGTTAGCATTGAGTTATGACTGATACAATTCTTCGAAAATTCACTGAACGTCTGCTAGTATTGATATTTTTAAAGTAGCTTTTGTTTTCCTTTGTCCTTTTCATACGGCTTGTGGTTTACAAAGCAATGGTTTTAAGAGATTAATTTTTATTTTACTACTAGCGGGCTCAGAAGACGTTATCTTGCCTTGATTATAAAAAAAATCCTTGATAAATTAGATACCAAAATCTTCCTCATTAATCACATTATCTACTGGTGAAAATCGTATGAAAATCTGTTCAGTAGTTTTTGAGTTACTCGCGAATAGATGCGGTAGGGGACTTTGTTTTATGCTATGTAATGATTGTCAGCGTTTTTTCAGTATTCTCTCCTTCATAGTGAGCTGCAGTCTATGCTCAGTATTAGTTTCTTCAACATTTTGCTATTTAAGTCTCATTATAGTCTATTGATAAAGTAAAATATATTAATATTTAGACATTTAATTATTTTGCATCTGTGGCCCTTATCCACGACTAAGCCGGTATCAAGTGATGAGTGCTATAATCAAAGAAATAATTATTGTATTAGCAGTGAACCCTATCACAATATACGCTACTATCGTTTTCGTTCGCGTGGAATAGTTACTTTGGGCTAAAGATAGCGCGCAGGAGAAGCTCTCAAGAGAAAAAAAAAAACGATTTTTAAACATTCTTCATTGGTACTCCGCCCCTATTGGTCTTAGAGTGATGATATATAGCCTATAACCTTCCACGACAAATGAGCTATATAACATTGAAATAATTATTCAAATCGGACCAGTAGTTCCTAAGATTACGCCCTACAACGTCACAACATCAGAAACTTTACCTCTTTATAATATTTGTATAGATTAGTTTTTATGCGTCGCTAATCTGACGTAAGCCGCGCAAGCGCAGTATTGTTGTTCACGCTTACTAACATGTCATGGCGCGAAATTATAAATTTATCTCCGCTCAAAAAAATACCGCACACGGCGCTTTTTTCTTTCTAGCTATTGTTAGTTGGCTGGTGTAATATTCCGTATACACGTCTATTTCCAGCGGTTACAACAACGTTTTAAAATTTCATGTAATAAAATCCAAAATATATAGAAATATAACAATAAATATAGTGAGTCCGAATACCGTAACAGATTCTACATACGTGTTGATGATGTACCTATGACCTGTGGGTTTTAGATTTAATCCGGGTAGATTTATCGACGCGTATCAGGTCAGTGAGCATGCTCGAACCCTGGTTGCCCCTACCATGCGGCGGACGGTACAACGTGGGGTTTTAGTCCGTGCGAATTGGACATAACCTACCCTCTCCTCCGGGAGGGTAGCGTATCCGTTAGGGATTTCCCCACGTTAATAAAAAAAAAAGGTTTATCGACGTGACATAACAAAATCGTCTATGACACGGATTTATGTGATTTCAATGATGAACTCTATCGTTTGCGCAATGTGAGTTGCGCGGGCGCATGCGGGTGTCGTAATACAACACGCATCATTGTCGGCTCGGTCGCAACTCGATATTGTTTTCGTGTTCGACATGACCGAGGTCGTCTGCTACTAACGGTCTTACAGCTGTTCTCTGTTTGACTACAGATGCAGATTCTGGCCTTTTAATACATCGCAATAAGGAAGCTTCATCAGTAATGAGAAATTATTAACAATATGGTATATATTATGTACCTGTCTAGACTAATATTATAAAGCTGGAGGGTTTGTTTGTGTTTGGTTGAACGCGCTAATCTCAGAAACTGCTGGTTCGATTTGAAAAATCCCTTCTGTGTTAGATAGCTAATTTATCGAGGCTATATTATCACGCTAAGATCAATAGGAGCTAAGTTCTAATGAAAAATGTTTCAAATTTGTTTTTTTTTTCCTTTTATAAGCTTCCGCTACGTGTTAAACTTAACCTTAAGTAACTATTCCACGCGGACGAAGTCACGGGCATGACCTAGTAAGACGTATAAAGCTGTAGTGAAGATCAGCTCAGAAAACTTTTATAAACAGAGTGTACATATATTATATTTGAAATAAACTGTTTATGTTTCAATTTTTTTTTTATACTGGCCGATACTTGTCTTAATCGTATCTTGACTAAATTAAAGACGAGGCTGATAAACTTCATTGAAATATTCCAGAATTCTAAGCTTTAGAAAAAACCGACGCGGATAGAATTTTCTAGAAGCTAGTATTTAAATGAAACTTAGTATAAGTTGCCTTGTTATGTACAAATTCTATATGTAACTACCTGTGCCCGCGACTCTGTCCGCGTGGAACCTAATGTATGAAAACTGATTAATAACGTCATCTTAATGTATTAGGTCCATTGTACTTAAGTCGTGTCGTCATTAAAATTACAATAACTTTTGATAGAGTCAACCGATTTTAATGAAACCAAGACTAAATATTACTCGAGGATATGCTTTATAATATAAATTTATGAACATGATACTTCAGCAATGATGCGTCTTTAAACAAGCAGACAGACAGACAGAAAGAGACACACTTTCAACAATTGTCATTCCATACTTTAGTCTCACGAAGTCCAATAACAGTTTTTTTGGTAATACTGTTAGGTTTTATAACAAAATCCCTAAACAGTTTACCGATTTGACGGATGATGAGTTCAAGAACCATGTCAAGCGGGTTTTAATATCTAAAGGCTATAGGGTGGACCAGTATGTAAATGATTGTGAAGTCCGGAAATGACTCTCCTCTCTGTGCATCTACTAAAAACTTTGTATTTATGCTTTGTAACAATATGTAACACGAACAGATATTAACCAGATTATGTTTCTTGCTGGTTCTTCTCGATGACTGGGTTGTTTTCCGAACGGGTGGTAGCTTTGACTTTCATAAGCGCCTTCCCACGACCTAAATTGAATGAAGGATATTTTGATTTGTTTTTTTTTTCATAACGATCCTAAAAAGTTCAAGTTAGATTTACATTTTTATTATATGTACGACCATCGAACAATGTAATGAAGGTGCTGCCCTTATTCAATAAATATTATGACGAAATTACCGAGTCGTAAAACAGTTCGCATTCCTAAGACAAGGCTGTATGTAGAATGTCCGTTCTAATTCTAGTTAATAAATATAGTTTACTCTTTGATAAGAATTATCGGTTTTCTACTGTAGGAACAGGGGGCCTAACCAAGTTGCTTATCGACAATCGCTAACGCAAATAGAAAACGGAAAAATGTATGGAGATGACATATCTGAACGCTATGTCACGTGAAATCACGGGCGTATATTTGCGTTAGCGATTGTCGATAAGCAACTTTCACGTGATATAGCGTTCAGATATGTCATCTCTATACATTTTTCCGTTTTCTATCTGCGTTAGCGATTATCGATAAGCAACTTGGTTAGGCCCTCGGGGCTCAGAGTATAATTTATGGTGATCGGTGATTGTGGATGAAGAGCAAGTCCTAACTTTATATATGTTGTTTTTTTTCCTCGAACTGTCTACGCTATTGACCTAGCAAGGTCTCTAAACAGCTTCACCGGACTTTTGTTTAATCTGTTGCAGCGATGTTGTTGAGCAACCTGAGTGCTTGAATGCGACTAACAGTTTAATTTTTAGTAATTAAACATAATATAATATATATATATATATATATATATAATTTTAATTCAACTGTGCTGATGCGCACATAATACGTACGGTAACATGTAATATACTTACCTACAAAGAATGACTGGTAAGAACAGGGGTCTTTCTGGTTCTTTTTTTTTTTGAGGTGAAAATTCCCTTTAATCGCGTTAAGCGGTATCTTTGGCAGGACATAAACTTTAGTTTCCGCTTTTTTTTTCGAAATGACTACGCTATTGACCCAGCAAGGTCTTAACAGCTTCACCGGACTACTAAGGCGAGCGCTTAAGGCACTCAGCGATTTTATTTTGGCAACCAGCCCAAGGGTGCACGGCACACCTCGGCTTGGCTGTTGCCTGTTGCATGCAAAATCGCGACCTATCTTAGTTAACCTAGCTAACTATTCGTATATGTATGAGTTGTTGAAACGTAGGTATATGTGTACCAAGCATACACGCCTCAACAACTCCTCCATATATTTATTATCGGAAAATTGAGAGTTTTTCAGTTCGATAAGGGAAAAAAAAGTAAACCCTTCCACTTTCATGTGTAAGCGTGTAGGCGTGCACGTGTGTGGGGGGTGATCGTGTAGTGTTGTAGCGGTGATGTATATCTGTGTGTCACCGTATCGCGCAAGCAACGCACTCAAGGGCTCCCTACCGTGGGATCGAACCTAGGCTTGTGCCGCTGCCGTAGGAGACGTAATCGGGTCTTTAGTTTCCGCGTTATGACTTGCGAGTAAGCGTGACCATCCGTATTGCGGTTTGCGTCAGACTAACCACGCGTAATGTAGTGGCCTCGGTAATGTAGGATTGATATTTTTAACCGACTTCAAAAAAAGGAGGAGGTTCTCAATTTGCCTTTGTGTCTATATAGATGATATGATTTTCGGTTGACACCGACTTCCAATGCATCTCTAGGTAGCACATTTATATGATTGGTTTAATTTGGTTAATCTGATAAACTGTTCATTCTACAAGGGAAGCACCAGCTTTCAAATAAAAAAAAGAATCATCAAAATCGGATCATCCAGAACAAAGTTATGAGGTAACAAAAATAAAAGAAAAAAATACAGACAAATTGAGAACCTCCTCCTTTTTTTGAAGTCGATTAAATGTGCTGTTTTACTGCATACTCGCTTTTATTTATCGGCTACAAAACTCATCACAATGTTTATAAATTGCTGTGGAATTAATTGAGCATAGCTGAGTTCGTAAGGGCGACATAGATGCATATTATTATTGGTAATATGATATTAAAATATAAATAGCTAGTCTCATGAGTATTTTCTTTTGCATTCCCATCGCCATGTTTTTATTATGACGCATTATTATTTTTTTCAATACACCGATTAATAGTCGATTGCTGTCTTATATGTATATAGTAAACAATTTTTAATGAACTTTGATTATTTTATCTCATATGCGCTTTGTTATGACCTTCTTTCTTTAAAACTTATTTATTTATACCGGGAATTCCCCGCATGTCTCGCGACCTGTACCACAATCACGCCGTGCAAATTTGTGCCAGTTTTTGTTCTGCCTTGTTTGTTTTATACAGTTTCCCAGACTTTTTTTCTCATAGACCTCTTTCAAAATTTACCTGACTCCGTGGACCGTTTGTAGCTTCATTTCTACCGTATACGCAAGTTTTAAAAAGTAACAGGCGCTAAGCTTCTTAAAACATTGTCTGCTTACATTAATAGGTACTTGACTTCACAAGTCAACATTTTAGTGTTTCACTATCGAAAGCAGATTAATTTTCGTGGACTCCCGCTTACGAATTGTGATCTCCCATTTTTGCCCACTTAGACTCCCGTCGAGTTTCCCGTAAACACCTGGACCACTTTTGGAACCAACGATCTTATATGTTGCACAAAAATTCATTGGGAATGTAGATAAGTTAGGTTACAGAACAGCACAACACTTGAGTCATCGTTTTAAATAGTAAAAATATGTTTCTAGAACATACTGTTAAGAATATTTTAAGAACGCGTTGGCACTAAATACGTTTATAATTCCTTGAAAATTTATTATGAAATAATTTACGACTAGCTATAACCCGTGACTGCGTTCATATTATTTTCTTTATTATTTAAATTACTTGTCACACTAATTTTATGATTTCTTCAAGTAAAGTCTTACAGGTTTTATAGATACTAGTGGGCGTCCAGTGGTCGATATTCGACCATAGTTAAAAGGGGGTACAATTTTTTGCTTCACGTATTAATATATAGATGTAAAAATATGGTCCGCCATTTTGAGATCTGGGTTCTTTGGATACCCGACCGAGAACTCTTACCACAGAGCTTCATGCTTTTTTACGACCGACAAAACAATGACGCCACAAATATAGTGCAGTACTATCGGAGCAACTAATAACTTGACTTAATTAAACTGACAGATTATACGTTTAACATTTGAATAAATGGCATAATTACAACTATTATTTAGTAGCAATCGACCCGGAATTATTAATTCGCTATTACCATAAGGTAATAAATCGTGCGCCTAAAGTTAGTCTACGCGAAATCTTATGCCCGAACGAAGGTCAGAACAATCTCTATGTATACACCTACAAGTAACAGTGTTTGAGTAGAAACTGTTGTATGTTCAGCCTCTTAACACTGATTAATGTTTTTAATTCATTGTTCATATCTTACCAATTTAGGTTTGTGGCAAGAGAAACTCTGCCTACTTCCTCAGTTAAATCTATACTTATATACTAATATTATAAAGAGTTAAAGTGTGTGGAGTTGTAGGGGGTAATCTCAGGAAGTACTAGTCAGATTTGAAAAATTCAATTTTAGAGAGCTCATTTCTCGAGAAAAGCTATAAGGCTATCATCACTATATATATCATCATATCATATATATATATATATATATAAATCATCACTCTAAGACCAATAGGAACGGAGAACCAATGAAGCATGTTTCCAAAACGGGTTTTACTTTTGAGAGCTTCCGATGCGTGTTAGCCCAAAGTAACTATTACACGCGGGCAGGTAATCTATACGAATAATATAATAGTATTCTATTGTAATCATGAACCACTGAATATGTATGATTTATATGTACTTTTATACATCGATCAGCAGCGTCCTGTTCGGAAAATTTGGAGAATTAAAAGAAAAACAACAAAAATGCAACGTCAGGCTGTGTTCCCAGGTGGTCACTCTTCTGCGTACTGCTCCCAACGTTGCTTAATTTCGGGGGTGACACGAGGAACGGTGTTTTCAACACTCATTACAGATTATAAAACAAAGTATTATGCCACGTCTGTCTGTTTGTCTGTTCGCGATAAACTCAAAAACTAATAAACAGATTTTCATGTGGTTTTCATCAGAAGATAAATTGATTCACGAGGAAGGTTTACGTAGATACTTTGTCTGTTTTTTTTTGTTTATCAGGGCGGGACAACGTCCGCCAGGCCCGCTATTATGGTAATTAAAAAAATGGCAAAATTTTGGGGTGTACTAAAATAGGTCACAAAATTGAAAGGTTTTTTTATCTTCAAATCGACTTGTAGTGGAATGCCCTATATGTAATATGAGTTATGTATATAATAGGGGAAGATGTATTGTTTGAAAATTGTGATACGAAGCGACACATGCATGCATGCAACTACTAGTCGATGCGACAGTGTTCATGATGAATTATATGGTACACTCACATTGTTATTTCATCCTTAATCTACCTATACATATAACAAAAATGAAGTGTCTGCATGGTAGTCCAGTGTAGCTGTTAAGACTTTGCTAGGTCAATAGCGTCGTAGTCAGTTCGAAGAAAAAAAGTGTCTGCATATATGTAATATCAAAATAACAACTTTTTACTGATTGGATATGTAAGTATATGCGCTACTAATATAAAAAAAAATCGGTCTGTCGGCTGGACCAATTTTGATGGTAATTTCATAACTGTACATCTTCTAACAATTTTATATTTCTTTAACACAATCTAAAAAACTCGTGTGGAGCCGCGGCTCGTAACGAGTATGTATAATAGTAATAATAACGCTAATTTTTAAGTGTCAAAGAAGAAAAGTACTAACTGTGCTGACAAATATTTGTGACTTCAAACAAAGAAAAATTCACAATTTTATATTTTCCTCACATATGTATGACACATATATTCGATGTTTTCTCACGTTCCTTCTTTATTTGTCCTGTGGTGTTAAATTTAAACTAAATAAAGTTGTGCGAATTCTGAAAGATTCTTTGATACTGAACGTCAGAGTTCGAATCAGCGCACATTGCATTAAAATTTTCCCCCGTTCAAGCCACTCGATCAACACAATGAATATTGAAAGCATAGACATTTTTCAAATTCATTATTATTATTATTTATTTATTAGGTATTTACCTATGAAAGTGCCGTTTTGTATGAAAAAATTTGAACAAATTTTTTTCATGTATTTTTTATTTGTATTAATCGAAATAATCATCCATGCAATCAATGCATCTTTGCAGTGGCAGTTTATTGATGCCCTTCTTAAAGAAATTAGCTGGACGGGAGGCAACGAATTCTTCAAATGCATTTTGTACTGCCTCTCGGGTATTGAATTATTTTCCCGCCAAGGAGTTACCCAAATTCTGGAAAAAGTAGTAGTCTGTAGGCGAAAGGTCTGGTGAGTAGGGCGGATGACGGAGAACTTCCAACCCCAGTTCTTGCAACTTGGAGACCGTCTGCTGTGCAGTATGAGGTCGCGCGTTGTCGTACAGGAGCAGCGGATACGAGCGATTGACCAATGCTGGTTGGAGATGTGCCAGCTTCTCCATTATTATGTTCAGTTCTTCACAGTACACATCTGCAGTAATGCTCACCCCGTTTAATAAGAAGCTGTGATGAATCACACAGGCACTAGACCACGAAACAGTGACCATCACTTTTCTAGGGGTAAGTTTTCGTTTAGGTCATTGTTTAGGTGCTAAATCAGGATCCAACCAACTTGCTGAGCGCTTGCGGTTATCAAAGAGAATCCAATTTTTCATCACAGGTAACAATGCGGTTCAAAATTCCTTCATTTGTGTGTCTGTTGAGCACTGCCAGGCACGTCCTGACGCGTACTTCGCGCTGGCGATCATTGAGTTCGTGGGGCACCCATTTGTCAAGCTTTTTTATCTTGCCAATTTGACGCAAATGGACCAATATTTTTTTTTACGCTAACGTCGAAAGCTGCTGCTAGTTCAGCCGTAGATTGTGTATCATCAGCTTCCACAATCCCCTTTAATTCGTCATTGTCGACCAAAGTCTTAGAACGACCGCGATGTTCATTTTTCAGGTTGAAATTCCCAGAACGGAAGCGAGCAAACCAATAACAGGTGGTGCGTTGGTTTGTAGTGTTGGCTCCGTAAACGTCGTTGATGTTGCGTACCGCTTGTGCCGAGCTGGTACTCATATTTCATAATTACTCGAATTTTTAACGTATCCATGATGACAAAAGATTGAAATGCGATGAAAATGTAACACTAGTCAATAAACAAATAACTTCGTTTGGAAAAAGAATTCCATGTTTTTAAAATAAAATTAATTTGAAATTAGAATTCTTAGTCAAACAAAAATTATTTTGATTTGAAATAGTCAGTACTGCAGAACGGCAATTTCATAGGTAAAGACCTA
>JACEII010000002.1:1674310-1699324 GCA_014332785.1 Antheraea mylitta
CAAATGAATATTAAATAGGATGAAAAGATGAACATCACACTATTATATAAAAAACAGATATCCAGTGCTTCATGGACGGACTGTCGTACATGTCCACCATTGTTCTCATTATATTAATGGGACTATCGAGAAGTCTACCCAGAATGGATGCTATTCTCTTACGGATTATAGCATATAAATCATCAACTCCTGCATTTGCAAACATCCCAACCCCTTTTTAATGGTTTATAAGCTGGTTTATAAGTTTAAAAAGAATCAGAAATCCAGACGTAAAGTTATAGAAATATCTTTCATTAAACCTCCCAGAGATAACTTGCAAGTTGTTGAAAACAATCCAATTTTCATAATAAATGTCACATACCGGATAGTCATGTATTGAAAATACGTTCGTCATTCCCGCGTCAATAAAACATCTCGAATGACGTTTCAATTGAAATCTATTCACTATCAATTCCGACCATTTGACATTCGGCGTTCGATCGTTGACAGATTTGACCCCGCTCTGTTGTGTTTAGACAATGAGTCGTGACGTTTAATTGGCGAGTAAGGTAGGTACAACAGGTACGTTGCGATATTCCGAACCGCGATACAGTGAAGCAGGTATCACAACGAGTCATGTTCCTTTCCAGACTATCGTTTACGGAATTCCTTGAAAGCACTATACTATACACATTGAGAATAATATATACGTTTTAAGAATGTTACTCACTAGGGCTAGGTCGGTATAACTCTAGTGCTAATGATTGTAGTAGGTATATCTTGGTTTTATATAAAAATTTTTTGTACGTGTGTATGTCACTGAACTCCTCCTAAACGGATGGATCGATTTTGATGAATTTTTTTGTGCGTGTTCCAGTGGGTCCGAGAATGGTTTAGACTCTTCAATTGGACTCTAGGTGGCGCAGTGGTTGAATTTTTTTATTATCAAGGAAGGACAACGTAGTTAGATTTTTATTGAGATAAAAATAAAACAATACAATAATTTATATTGTAAAACTCGTCAAAAAAGACAAAGAATACATCGATTTATAGATTTCGAGTTTCGAGACCCCGAGTTTTTCATGTATCGATTCCACAGATCACGATATAGATAGATTTAAAAATGGTTTTTTTTTTGCGAAGAATTGCCATCTCTAAATAATAGGTATTTACAGAAACGTCAATCTAATTTTTATTGTATATCTTTTCGGATTTCGATTTCTATAACAAATCAAACCACAACGACTGGATGATAAAAAACCTTATTATCTGGGTACAGAAATCCCCTAGCGAATGGGAGGTCGAAATCCGAAAGTGTAAACAAGCACCGATTAAGTCATTAATTTGGTGTCCCTCTTGAGATCGCGATACAGCTGTACCATGATATTGTACATAAGCGACATAACAAGATTAATCATGTATTTTAGCTATACCGCAGTGCTAATCACATTATTATTATTATTCTTTTTTATATCTTCACTACCCAGATTTGTTTTATCCACATCTAGCTTTTCGAGTGGTATAGTTACTATTGGCTAACGCTAACACAGCGGAAGCTATTTATCCTTACTCGATAAATGAACTATTTAAAACTAGAAGAATTTTATCAAATCGGGTCAATAGTACCTGAGATTGCTGCGTTTAATAAAACAAACAAAACCCTTCAGCTTTATAATATTAGTATAGGTACCGCTGTTTAAATGGAAGGAAATTCGTTGTGGCATTAAACTCACCAGTGTACGAATTAAAAAGTACAATAAAGTATCCAATAATCATACATTCATTGTGGATTCTAAACAAGCTCTGTTCACTGAAAGTGATTATTAATGCAAAAAATAATACTGCAATTAATGACAATTATTGTAGAAATCATTATTCTGCTGTTGGCTAATCGTTGTCCGTTATTAATAATGGTCATGGACAACGGTTGATCAGTAATGTTACAACGTGTGAACGAGCATTACGAGCTGAATATCAGGAGAATATTAATTTCGATATCGTGTCATTTTTATAAATTGTAATGCGATATTGAAATAATAAAGTCCGCAACAGCAGAATAACTGATAACGGTTTATAAAGATAGTTGTCGAAAAATAATAACACTATAGCATAAGCTATTATAAATATATAATTGTAATTGTTAAAAAATATTGTTCACAGATACTGAGTGATAATGTTGTAATGATTAAAAATAAATATATTTTTTTCTACACACGGATGCGACATTTGCACGAAACGAGCAGACCAGTATGGGCTTTTATGATTACTAGTGCTCGCCCACTTAAAATGGTCCCAAAATAAATTAATGAAATAAAAATAAAATTGAAATGAATTTATATATAAAATTTGTTGTCTGTTAGGATTTCCAAGTCAAACAATTTATCAATCTTCAATTCAATTTTCTCTTTTTCGACAACGAAATTAAAATATGTGGGTTGTTGGAAGATAGGAAAACAAACTAATTGTATCGACAAGTTCTTGCGTAACTACGGATAATAGGTTTTCAGTATTATTGTATGAAAATGTTAGTAACCAATTGTAAGTAGTGCGTTTTACTCTTTGTTTAGTTATTCAGTACCTGGGCGACCGAGCCTAACTCAGTTCTTTAAAAAACATTTTGAAATTAAAATAAACATTGTTTCACAAAAAAAAACTCTTTTTTTTAATGTCATATAGAAGGCAAATGAACAGGCGGGTCACCTGATGTTAAGCGATCACCGCCGTCCATAGCCCCTAGCAACACCCAAGGGACTGCTGGCATCTTATAATTATGATAATAAAATTATTTACCTATATAATTAAAATAAATTATTAGGTTTGCCATACAAAATTATGTACACACTCGGATTCGAACTGGGATTACACGGATTTTCGAAGCAACCAATTTCCTTCTGAGCTGTTTTAATTTTGACAGCAGCGGCGAAATTTACCTTTATATTCTAGCTATATTTTTTTATTGCTTCAAATTTCAGTTAAAATAAGTTATCTATGAATAAAATCTAGCAACATCGATTTATTGTCCCCGAAACTACGTACATACTAAATGTCACGGAAATAGATGCCGCCGTTTCCGAGATCCTGAATATATAAAATATACAAGAATTGCTCGTTTAAAGGTATTAGAGAGATAGATTTAGTAAGAAGTATTCAGTATTTATAGTAATTCATGTTAAAACAGTAGACGGAGTGGAATTGTCAGTCATACGTGGCGCTTGCCTCTTTAACTGAAATTAATATTAGAATCGTACATTAATCGACAGTGAAATACTAAGGATATATTTTGCGAGAAACACAGAGAAGAAGAAAAGCTACTGAATTATTTTGTCCTCATCCATTTATAGGTGTATAACTAGACATACGACTCGCGATCGAGTGTGCCTACGTCATAAGTCTGCAAGCTGCTAACGCGAATTACGTTTATTTGATTATTTACAGAACTATCTAACTATAGCTCGACGATCGTTGCCAAGTTAAAAGGGAAAGTTTTGAAGGGGAAAGTCGTCGACATGATTCGGAGTACGTGATGCACAACCTTTATTCGTCGATATTATAATTATTTTGACTGATTTGAGAAGTGATGTGCACTTCGATATAAATATGACTATATTAGTAGTGATTCGATATTAAACCTTATCATAAATTAATTAGAGGATAATTAGTATTCTATGGTTTGAATTATAAAAACGTGGGTAGGTACTCAATACATCAAAGTGTAACGATAACGATTTGGCAAGGAGAGGTTATTCTGCACTGCGTAGCTGTAAAGAGCGGGCGTACGACCTGGTCTATTACCTTAATTCCGTATTTCTTTAATGGAACCTTTTTAATTTATTTATCCTTATTGTTTACATGCAATAACTATTAAAATCTCTAAATAATATTTTATTATTTTCATATTATGATCTATCTAAGTTGGAATAAAAAAAAAATGAATATGGGAGAGATCGTGTCTACGTACATAAAAATTATATTGCATCGTGTTCAAAATAAGTAGCAATAATCTTTTTTTGGGTTCAATAATATATATCGAAATCAGAGCACATTTTGAAAGTATATGAGACAATATGACATTTTATATTGATGCTATGGACACAAAACTGAGTCACGACTCGTTGGAGCACAATTATTCCATGTTCGGACACAGTCACGTATATATAATAACTAGCTGATATCCATATATCATTAAAGTATGGTAAAGGATATATGATGAAAACCCAAAAATAAGGACCCTAAAATCATCTACGAAAAGTTTCGCATCGATTCGGCACTGTTCTATGTCAATACGTTCAGTAGTCTCAAACTGACTTGTAGGTGGTAGAGCCCCACTGAAGCTATTTTTGGTTTCAGCATGAATAGGTCGGCTCCTCCGGGGTAGTACCACCCCTCTCACAGATAACCGACGTGAAATAACAGTGCTTGCATTGTTTTTGCAGTTGCTTCGTTCGGTCAGTGAGAGAGCCGGAGGCCCACGTTCCTTCCTCTTTCCCTTTCCTTCCCCTCCCCTTCTCCCATATACAGGCTGGCAACGCACTTGCGACGTCCCTGATGTCGCTAGTGTCTATGGACGGTGGTGATCACTTAACATCACGTGACCCACCAGTTCGTTTGCCTCCTTTGATATATAAAAAAAAAACTGACTGGACCTCAAAAGAACAGTATTTTCATTATATATAGGGGAAACGTCAATTTTTTGACGTGAATTGATTGCTCTCATTAAGGGATAAATTTTTTACAAAAAAATTCACTGATTCAAATTTCTTTTGATAATGTTTAAGTTTCTACGGATCTTTCAAATGTATTTTTTATAACATTGCGTTTTTTTTTATGTTTTATGTCTAAACTATATAAGATAGAATAAAAACTTAAAGGACAATTTTGTAATTCTTTTAACGCTCTATAGAGAAGTCTTTAACGAATTTTCCGTATAATTATTAACAACAAAGTTACAAACTTTATATAAGTATATTACCGGTTTTCACTGACGAATAAAAGATAAACTTTATATTCGACCGTAACAAGTTTTTATAGCGGTAAAACAGAATCGTGATTACGAAAATTATTTGCATTTTACAACTAGCTTTGGTCATTAGTATGAACAAATAAATATGAACTGAAGCTACGTCATCTCGCGTTGAAGTGAAACACGGTGCTGTTACGTCTTTAAGGATTCCTCACAAAAGGGTTTTATTAGTTAAATTTCTGATGAAAGTTTGGGTACTATGGCCTCATACGTAATGACATCTCTAAGAGATTTTATTTATAAACTAGCTGGCTCATCGGACGTTATCCCCCCCGATAATATTTTTTAGTTTTAAACCTAGACAAATTAGATACCTAAATCTTCCTCGTGAATCACTTCATCTACTGGTGAAAACCACTTAAAATACTTTTCAGTAGTTTTTGAATTAGTACCAAACTAAATAAATCCATACGATGCGATGTTGAGTTTTGGTCGTTTGTAATTGAATAAACGCATTGCGACAGATTGGTCATTTAACACGTGGCTCCACGTATGGCGGCGGCCACAATGTAAACAGAATCCTGGTTCAGTTAACCGTTTACGTTTTTTTTATCGTTGTCCGACAAACATTGTCTCTTTTTATAGCTCGCTACTAGTCACGGGCGTCGGCGATTTATTAAATTATTGTTTTTTTTTTTAATACGATATATGGTAACTATCATTCGCTCGCGATTTAATCTCGGTATATGATGAGACCCATACATTATATCTATGTACGCACACGAGTCATCTCTCAGATTTTCATTTTGATTGATACTTACCATTATATTTCGACCAATTAGAACAATATCTTAATAAATTATACCATACATACTATTCTAACATATCTATACTAATATTACAAAGCTGAAGAGTTTGTAAACTTGAACGCGCTAACCGCAGTAACTACTGGTACGATTCGAAATAGTCTTTCAGTGTTAGATAGGTCATATATCAAGGAAGGCTGTAGGCTTTTATATATCATCACCAATAAGAATGTTTGAAAATCGGAGTTAATGTACGTATTATTTAAAAATATTTTCACTTTCAACGTAAACAAAGTCGCGAGTTAAGTTAACGTTAGCCCAAAGAAGCTATTCCACTCGGACGAAGTCGTGGGCAGAAGCTAATTGTTTATATTATTGTAAAGTTTTATGAAAATTAGTTGAATATTTTGTTTTGTGAAGTGTAACATACGTCCAGTTTCATAAAATGTCTTAGTTATAACACTCGTTAAAGAGAGATCGAGTGCTATAGTTAGTTCCAAGTTACTTTCATTAGCAGACAGCTAAAAATCGATTCAGTACATGATATATCTGATAATTATATATAATGATTGTTTAAAATATCAAGGGTAGATGTAAGAAAACTATCTCTAGTGGGGTAAATGCTGAAAAAGTGTTCTAAAATCCTCCATAATAGCACTAGCATTTTTTTATCGAAGCACGACATACTGACTGCACCATGCCTGATGTTAAGCATAGTACAATCCAAAAACATCGGCAACCACCGAGAGACAGATTATCCATCGCCGGTCGCCGCTGTCATGCCGGCCATAATGACGAAAGTCACCCGGTACTGGATATGCACAGGCTAATCCCGAAACGCGACACGCAGAAGCGAGTCACTATGACGGGCTATTTCGCCATATGCATGGTGGTTGCGACCCAGTCGGGTTGTAAAACCCTACCACCCCGCTTTCACCATTGCCTCGTTCGTTTTTCAGCAGGGTGCACCACGTGCAGGTGAGGTTGGCTTGGGTGTCTCAAGTCTTATGATGTTACTCGACACCCCTTACACCCCAAAATAGCATACGCAAAGGTTATGTACAGTCAGAAATAATCTTGTAAATATAACCTTAAATAAGGTTATTATACGCTTAGTAATTTTTGCATGTTAATTATTATAAAACTTGTTAGAATAATTCAACAATAATGAACTCTGTTGCTAATGTAGTACCACCCTTTTTTATCGTGGGAAAATCTTTATGGACCCCAGCGAGATGAGGAATGTGGAACTCTTGCTAAAATCTTACGATGTACTCTGTACCGCCATAACGGAACGATAAAGAATGATGATTGCCTCATGTCGCCCCTGCGGTCGTCCCAGCTTATCTGTCAGGCTTAAATTACACTATAGAGAGGTAGCTAGGTACACCCGGATTGTCTCCCAGACGGGACCAAAGCAGTGCAATGGAGAGATGGTCATCCAACCCATCTCCCCATGGTTCGGAAAGGACGAATTTAGAAGACCAATTAATCACTTCCCCGCCTCCACCCAACGTCTCGGTGGTGGTGCTCTCCCATTGATGGGGGGTGTGATTTGCAGCGAACTCCCCCTATAACTGTAGCGCCACTCTAATTTAACGCATTTTGACAGATAATTTTTCGTACACGCAGATGGATTTCCCTTACCTCTACGCACCATAGTCTGAAGGTCAAAATCCGTAAATTGTTAAAACGCTAGTCGCTTAACATTTACACCGAAAGGAAACACATGAACATAAAGAACACATTGGCCGTATGGCGTCTACAATGTTTAATTCCATTTACCGTACCGCGTACATTGACATACAGTATCGCCATTATTCACAATAATACATTTTGACTACATAGTAAAGTTGTACAACACGCCACTGTTACACAGACAAATAGAAACAGATAGTGCATTCACTATTTTTATAATCACAATATAAATTGCCAAGGATTTTTCTGTAAGATAATTGCAATTAAAGGTGGGATGTATCTATTACAACGAAATATACCACATATCTTAATCCGCACTTTAGTGGTCCGATAAGTCCAATAATCCGACATTATATGTTCATGCTTTCTTATCCCTCCCTACTTTTCGTCTATGCTTGTGCACCGGTGTCAGTAAAACTTCCGAAAATTTTATACACACTTTTTTTACAATCCAATTATCCCACACCCCCTGATTTTTAAAGTGCCGGAGTGGTGTAACCTCTACTGGATTGATATTTGCACGCTGTAAAATAGATATACCTACTACACAACACGTTGGTTTGTCGCTATTAAGTTATCTACAAGAAGAGTTACAGAAAAGACAGTTCATTTTTTTTTATTACACTAATGGCCATGGACATAACTATGGAGTGTAAATTTAAATAGATGTACTTTTTATTCTATTTGCAATTGTCCTCTAACTGAAGTTAACTTATATGATTTGACGCTTAGTCGGTTTAAATATACTCTCACAAATCGAGTGCTCTATCTGGTTTATTTACGCAGTGACAATGGCGTTTCACCTCACAGCATTTGCATTTAATTATCGGGTATGTCAGTGTTACATTGTTGCAATCGTTTGTGGCGTTTAATCAGTAGGCTTGGATGGCATCTCCGTTTAATGATAAACTGTTTGTAATGTTAATTAAGTGATAAAATACAATGTACGGGGGTTGCAATGTAGTGAGTGTACAGTGTAGTACGTTGTACTATTGTATCTACTAACGCAATAGGACAAAATGTATAATTCATTAAAATCGTGTCTGTGTAGTCATAATTATATGCGTTAGTTAGATATTAATAATTCAAAGTTAAAACCCCTCGGCTGGTTTTTTAAGATTCAAATCTCAAGATGGCAAGTCAGGTTTTTAATTTTTTTTTTTATTAATTTCAATACATGGTAATTTTTACATCTCATAGTAAAGTAAAGAAAAAACTCTAACAAATAAAATTGACCTAGCAAGGTCTTAACAGCTTCACCGAACTACTAAGGCGAGCGCTTAAGGCACTCAGCCGATTTTATTTGGTAGTTGCCCAAGGGTGCACGGCACACCACGGCTTGGCTGTTGCCTGTTACATACAAACTCGCGACCTATCGTATCTAACCTAGCTAACTTTCATATATGTTTGAGTTGTTGAAACGTATATGTGTACCAAGCATACACGCCTCAATAACCCCTCCATATATTTCCTCATGAATTTTACATCTGTTTGTATGAAGCTTCTTATGGTTTTGGACAGTCCAGTGCTAATATTTATGTTAACATGAAAAAGTTGCAAGCGACACTTTGATATCACAGTATCAACAATTAACATTCGGAGTTTGTATCGAAGACACCACTAATTCGTATTAAATACATACGCATCTGAATTTCTATGAGTGCACTCTACATACATTCCTCTATATAGTTTGTATCATCGAGCTGGATTAATTGATTAAAAAAGCAACATACATATTCCTCGAACGTCTCAAAAACTGATTGGATTGGTTCAAACTTTCATCGCATTGTCGCGTCCCATAAGGGTTGATTATTGTAAATCAAGACTTAATATGTCACTATGTCATAAAAGGATATATTAACACGTTCTGTGCCAAGCCATTTACGCCTAATGTGTCCATCGGGTCTTTTGATGTTATAACAAAAAATAGATGTACTATCATACTTTTTTATTTCGAACTGTCTACACTATTGGCCTGATAGGTCTTCACAACATCACCGGACTACATCACGTATTATCATACAATAGTATGTTACAGCATCATACATAACATGAGATAAGTAGGGTTTTTTTTTAATTATTGTTATTCTATTCTGTAGACACTTGGTCCGCACCTTTTTTTTTGCTTACATGTATGTAGTATTTTGTATACGTAAAAATCGTATCCGTGAGCGTATTTTTTTTGTTTTTTTTTTTTTATTAGTAATTTATTAAATATTAACTGTTCAGAGATAAGTAGGGTTAGGTATATAAGTTGTCAATGTTTTTTGTAGTTTATTTGAACTATATATCTATACTAATATTATAAAGAGGTAAAGTTTTTGTGAGTTTGTGAAGTTGTGATGTTGTGACGTTGTAGGGAGTAATCTCAGGAACTACAGGTCCGATTTGAATAATTCTTTCAGTGTTATATAGCTCATTCATCGAGAATGGTTATAGGCAGAAGAAGTCGCGAGAATCGGCTAGTAATGTATAATTTATTCGTTGTTCCAGATGCTACAAGAGAAACGTCTCTGCATACTCGGCGCTGTGCTCTCCGAGTTGGAGATATTCGCGCGGCTACTTCGTGCCACCGGGGCACAGTTAAAACTATTGCAATGTTTCCAGGTAACATATTATTTAAAGCAGCCAGTGTTTCGTTAATTACATATTCCCCAAGGGCAAAACGAGAGCAGAAATTAACCAAATCTTCAAGATGGCTAATTTAGATTGTCTAAAAAAATCAAAATTATTAGATGAGATTAGATTATATGATATACATATATTCTGGATATCCTATTTTGAAGCCGATATGTTGTTTCTGTTATAGTTTTGTCCTTGCGAAATATATAATTAGTTGACTAGAGATTGTAATCCGGCGGATCCTACGTCATTAGACCTTTACCGAATCCGGCATGAATTTACTGATGTATTTTCGGATTAGTGAAAAAATTGATGACTCCAATTATGTGGATGATTGGGTTACTATCCCAACCGAATAGTGTTGTAACAATAATGAAATTGTCGGATCGTCATTAGTTATATTTATGTTAAACAACCTGTAAATTTTGTTAATGGTACTACGGGACTGATATATATACAAAAGCATCTAAATAAATAAATAAAAGATACTCGTGCATTATCACTTACGCCTGAAGTCGTTTGTCTCTAACCACAGACTACATTATATAAGCGTCACTCATTTTTCAAATCAGCGCCTCTAGCGATACAGGTTAGAACGAGTGCTTGCTTGCAATCTATAGATGTATATATCTATGTACGAATGTGATATACATTGTGTATGGATGTGTGTTCATAATTTTTAACCACCTTATATGGATATAGGAAGACGCAAAGAATTAGTAAGTATAAAGATGTTAAATATCAATAACATTAATCCTTACAAAGAGACTAGATAAGATAAACGAGATATTTCCCTCTCGACTTCGTTGCCATGTGAAGAATATTAATTGCGCAAGGGTTTTTCAGCAATAGTAAATATGACATAAGTAAATTCACGATCAAGAGTAGGACGTTTCTAATGTAATTTATTTTTTATATATTGCTAGATTACTCGGCCACGCGTTGCTGTGGCTCAGTTATTACATGTTGAATTAATATTATGATAAAGTATTGCATAATAATTAGTACAGAAAAAGCGAGGTTAAGTATTAGATAGATTAACAGAACACGTACGCCATAAAATAAACAGGAGTTGAAAATGAAATTCAAAAATTAAAACGTGGCGTTATCTATTATATATATTTATTTTGTAGTGGTCGAGCCAAGCTGAAGCTATTATTGCTTTCAGTACGAATGGGTCGGCCCGTGCGGGGAAGCACCACCCTCTCACAGAAAACCGACGTGAAGTAACAGTGCTTGCATTGTTGCGTTTCGTTCGGTCAGTGAGAGAGCCGGAGACCCATCTACCCTCGCCTTCCCCTTCCTCCTTCCCTTCCTGTCCCCCCACCCTCCTCCCAAACACAGGCTGGCAACGCACTTGTGACTCTCCTGGTGTTGCAAGTGTTTATCGACGGTGGTGATCACCTAACATCAGGTGACCCATCAGTTCGTTTGCCTCCTATGATATATAATAAAAATATTACAACAATCCTACAATTTTCTATAAACAAACTAATTCAAAGCGCCATCTGTTCGAGACTAATGAATCTTAAAGTTAACAACAATAGTCAACATTCACAATCATTTAATTTGTAATTACAAAATGTTGGGCTATTAATCGAAGTATAAATTTATCCTACCTCTTCATGTTGGACCAAATTATACATAAATGCCAACGTTTCATGAAGATCGGTTGAGTAGTTTCGGAATTTATCGTGGACAAACATGACACTGGATTTATATATAGATAAAAGATATATGGCAAAAGCATTTAACTGTGTTTGATGCTAAAACAAAGTTTAACCTAAAATCAACAGTAAATGACGCTGTCTTGACCTGCATATATATTTTTTCTTGTCTATTCTTAATCGTTCTACATCAGGCGTCCTCAAACGGTCGATCGCGAGTGCTTTCTGAGTGGATCTCGAAAAAAATATAAATATAGAACTAGTCATAGAGTTTGTCTTGATAGGTAGATTTTTTTTTATCGTTTATAGCGGAACTTTTTTTTTCGAAATGAAAACGCTTTTGACCTGGAGAGGTCTTTACAGCTTGACCGAACTACAAGTTAGCGGAACTTACGTATAGCTTTGTAGACGACAATTCTGCATCACACATACTTGCTACCTTTCGGAGTCCATCGGTCGTACTCTAACAATGTCGAGGTGGATCGCCAGCAGTCTACAGATTCTAGAACCATTGGGTTAAAGCAATGGAATCACAATCTCTAGTCCTTGATAAGACTTTTTATATATTTTTCCTTTTCAGGCTGTTATAGAACACGGTTCAAAGCTGTCAGTCGAACTGGCATCAAGCTACTTAGCGAAATGTGACGAGGGTAGGGACACCAAAAATTCACTAATAAAGCTCGGACTCAGACTCGGTGAGAATCGGTTTTTTTTTATAATTACCCCGTATATAAAATACTCATTTTTATTTTCTTTACTATCTTAGCAAAATACAATATTATATATGAGTTAGGGTACTCGATATACTGCCCAGACAATATGAATAATGACGAATCGGGCTAGGTTTAGAGAAGATATTCTTTCAACTTTGAGGTTATATTTATTGATACTAGAAACTGTGGAATGTAATAATAGAATGAAATTAAATTAAGTACACCTAAGCCAAACAATCCAGCGTAAAAATCATATGTACAGGCTAATAAGACATGGAATCTTGCACTCCAGTCCAGTTATCGAAACTCACATATTGGGCAATATATTAGAAAGGATTGGATTAGTAGATATGCTGGGAAATAGATATTTGGGGATACATTTTAGACTTGAAGCAGTACTTCTAGTTCTAGATTATTACTGTCATTGTCGAGTAGTTAATAATTATTACAAGTGTATTGTTATCATTTCAAGGTTTTAACATTATGGTGGCTCCTTGTTAGGACTTCCAGGGAACAGAACTATATTACCTAAAATGTCACCAATATTACAAAATATAGTAATTTGACAAATAACGCAAGGTTATGCATAAAACATAAAAGGTAAATTATATGACTGACTAAGATCCCGCCAAAACTCTCGAGTGCCCCGATTAATTTCTCCGTAATATAATATCAATATATATTCTGATATAAGCGTCAACGTTATATAGAATAACGAGTTTTGAAAGATATATAATATAATGAAAATAAAATCGTAGGTGGTTTCCTAAACGAAGCCGGTTGGTACGCGGACGCTCAGCGCGTCTTGCTCAGGTGCAGAGACCTCTGCAGGTCACAACCACAGACCACCTACTACAAGAGACTCACGCTCGAATGTTGTCACAGGTAATGCCATAGTTCTCCTCTCACCCTTTCCCTAAACAGCGTTAAAAACATGTTCCACACCGATACGTGCTTGACTGATGATTTTCTCAAGGGTACAAGACAAGCTAGTTGGACGTGCTTCGTAAATACATCATCATCAGCCTGTAAGAAAGGTTCAATGCAGGGCCATAGGGTCTCTTCCCAAAGAAATATGTGGGCATAATCACCACGCCAGCCCACAACGTATTTGCGATTTCAGACTCTTACTTATCAATAGTTCTATATTTTCCCACATACGGTGCTACTACAAGAACATCTCACGTTTTCTCACGATGTTGTCCGTCATCGTCAGCTGCTACTGTTACAAATTTGAATTACTAAATGTACGAGAATTCCGAAAAATTCCTCGGTATATATCAAGTCCGAACCTGCTAACATTTGACTGATATTCCACCTGTCAAACGATTAGACCACTACTACATTCCACGACCTCGACATAGTTACAGTGATTATGGGCAATTCTTTTTTCGAACCAGTTCAAGGGTGCCTGGCACATCTTGGCTCGGGCTGTTACCTTGGTAATTTTAATGACTGAGTGATTGCTGGCAATTTTATCATTTTTTTTTAATTGACTACACTATAGTCCAATAAGCCTTTACACTTTCACGGGACCAATAAGGCGAGCGCTTAAGACACTCACCCGATTTTATTTGACAACTAGCTCAAGAGTACACGGTACACCTGGGCTTGGACTGTTGCATTGTTACTGTATTGCGCTAGCAACGTTCTCAAGCGCTGCACGCCGAGAGAATGGTGGGCTTATCGATGTAACCGTGAAACGGATTGACTATAATTTTTGTATGTTTTAGATAAATGAGCACGTATTTTTTAAATTGATTTAGAACGAATACCAAGTACGAGTATCCTGTAAAAATATTGCTAATGAGTAGCCAGTCACCCAGTATATATTACGCGTGAAACTTTCCAGGTTACTGAACACACAGTCGGCGTACTGTTGTTTTCCGGCGGCCGCTGAAACCTACGCCCTCGCCCTCGAATTGCTCGGTATCCCTGACGACATCACAGCTGAGGTACCCGAGGGTCCGTTTGCAGTAGCAGAGACTTGCAGCGTTGCCTTACAGACAGACGATGACTTCATGGACGATAGGTAGAAATTCTTATTAAACTATACTTATATCTAATCTAATCTAACTTCTAATATTATAAATTTGTTTGCTTGA
The DNA here is from genome assembly GCA_014332785.1 of Antheraea mylitta. Taxonomy (NCBI): domain Eukaryota; kingdom Metazoa; phylum Arthropoda; class Insecta; order Lepidoptera; family Saturniidae; genus Antheraea; species Antheraea mylitta. Next base: position 1,688,861 of record JACEII010000002.1, read on the forward strand.
ATGCGCTAATCTCAGGAACTACTGGTCCTATTTGAAAAATGCTTTCTGTATTATATAGCTTATTAGCCTCAACCCACGACTTCGTTCGCGTGGACTAGTTACTTTGGGCTAACGGTAACACGCAGCGGATGTTCTCAAGAGGAAAAAAGACGCTGATTTTTAAACATTCTTCTTTGGTGCTCAGCTCCTATTGGTCTTAGCGTGATATATAGCCTATAACCGTCCTCGATAAATGAGCTATATAACATTGAAAGAATTTTTAAAATCGGACCAATAGTTCCTGAGATTATCCCCTACAACATTACAAACTCACAAATTTTACCTCTTTGTATAGATTTATCAAGGAGGATTAACACTAACGCCCAAAGTAACCAGTCCACTCGGACGAAGTTGCGGGCAGAAGCTAGTATTTTTATTAATGCTTAATAATTATTTGTTACGCTTTCACGGCTTAACTAAGGCAGTTTTTGGCGGGGCCTTGAAATGTCATTTAGTAGATTTTGTTCATAATCTTGTGCTATTTGGCACTATATTTTGTAATGTTGATGGTGTTTTGTTGATATTTAAATTTTCGAATGGTCTGATACTAATTAATACTTCCGATTGTGTTGTATTTTATCAATATTGTTTGTCATATATAAACAAAATTAAATTAAATTAAATACATAAACCGTCTGTTTATAAAACAGTTGCCAAAACAAACGTTTCGCGATAAAGAAGTTTAAACAATTACATACAAGTGAGATAACTTGGTCATTACACTAAAGGTTCGTAGTTTTTAAACAAACTTGCGAAGGAAAATGATAAATAATACTTCATATTATTATTTTGATAATAATTGTTGATGAACAAAACCACGTGCAAATTATTAGGGCCATTATCAAATAAAAATTTCAATAAGACTGTGGTGACCCCCACTTCTAGTAAATTATTACTGCTGTTGTCGAGTACGTATTAATGTTTTTTGTGATTGTTTCAATATACTAACAAGATGGTGGCAATATTTTTAGAGTTTTCCAGGGAATTTTTGTGGCAAGCCAGTATCCATGTTCCGTGGTATTATTAATTCTTTACTTCACTTGCTCTCAATAGCCAAAGTATATTACGTGATACACCACATATATTACGAAATATAGAGTTCAGTAGCACAAGATTAAGAATAAAATAGAGAATCCACTACATGACATTCCAAAAACTCCCTTCACTTCACATGCAGACAATAATCGAGCTACATTTACGCAAGATATTGTCGATATAACAAAATATATAGTCTAATACTACAACAGTGTTATTAAAAAATGAAAGCCACTACAGGAAAAAAGATTCCGTCAAAAATATTTTTTTCGTGCGTCGTTAATATACTTGTATTAGATATAGGCGCTTACAGCGAAACAGCCAAACAGCCTAAAATAAAAAATTAGGACAAACTGACTATTATGATAATTATAACCCTATATGATAAGAGTTTTTGGCAGGTTCTTGGAATAGCATGTAGTGGATTTTATCTTTTATACGTAATCCTGTGTTATTTGACTCTATATTTTGTAATATCGATGGTGTTTTACGTAATATACCTTTGTTATTGTGCACAAGTGAAGTGGATGGGAAACAATATGACGGAGCATGGATTCTGACCTGCCACAAAAACTCCCTGGATAGTTGTAACATTATTACCTACTCGACAATGGTGGCAGTAATCTACTGGAAGATTGGTTGCCAAAAGAACTGGAGTGTTTAATGTGGGTTTGTCGTCACCGTTTGACGTTGGTTTGTCCCACCGTTTGAAGTTGCGTTTGCCTCAGCCGTTCTATGTTGGTTTCTGTCAAACATTTGACGTTGGTTCATCTCAACTGTTGGACGTAGGTTTCTTTCAACCATTTGACGTTGGTTTGGTTTAACGGTTGGACGTTGGTTTCGCTCGACCGTTGGACGTTGGTTTATCTTAACCACTGGACGTTGGTTTCGCTCAACCGTTGGAGGTTGGTTTTTCTTAACCGTTTGACGTTGGTTTGTCTCAACCGTTTGACCTATGTTTTGTGTCAGCCATTTCATGTTGATTTATCTTTACCAGGTTGGAGACAATAATCGCAGAGTATGAGTGCTGTAGGAGTTGCGGGACGCGGAGCGGTCGGGAGGCGACGTGGGGCACGAGAGGGCTCGTCGCTCGCCTTTTCAAGGAGTTCAGCGCGTTGTTCTTCGTGCGCTGTGACTACGGAGCCGCGTATACGTGGAGCATGCGGGCTCTCCGACTATTGACACCACACACACCGCCCAAGTTAGTACACACACGTTGTTTTTTTTTAATTTTTACATCTTTTATATATGTGTATGTATAGGTACTTGTTCATAATTTTAAGTTTGTATTTTAAATTTCAAAGATGGCAAAAAAATCGACTTTGAAGTAAGATAGAATAGATACATTCTTGATAGTTGCTGAGCATCTTTTCTCTCGTTCCTCGTTTTTGTACAAACAATACGTCAATTATATTAATAAGGTTTCTTGGTGGATATTAGGGCTTTTAAGTTGGGCTTTGTTTTGGTAGATATATTTTTATCGAAATAGTTACGATTAAGTGTCGAGTGTGTCTCTCGAGTTTGCCTTTACTCAAAATGTCTTTTTAGTGAGTGACTAGTCGTGCTATTGTTGCTTACTAAAAATGTTATTTTTTTCTGTATGTAAATCAAATACATAAATGTTTATTCGTTGCAAGGTATGTTAATACATAGATAATATCCCGTGTCTATACTAAACATTTTGTGAAAGAGCTGCAACTGAGGAGTGAAAGAGCCGCTATTTCCTGATGACTGATTTTTTTTATATATATATTTATGTCATATAGGAGGTAAATGAGTAGGCGGCTCACCTGATGCTAAGCGATCACCGTCGTCCATAGGCACTAGCAACGCCAGGAGAGTCGCAAGTGCGTTGCCAGCCTGTGTTTTGGGGAATGAGGGGAAAGGTGGAGGGGAGGGGAGAGGAGGAGACATGGGTCTGTATTAAAGTATGCTTAAGAAGTATGCGCATAAAAAACGTGTCGTTAGGAAGCATGCGTAGGAGGAGCGTATGTGCAGGAGATTTTTTTTTCCTTTTATGTCACTTGTAAATATGTGTTGTATGTGGTGAATAAAGTATGTTTGTTTGTTTGTTCTCTATCTCAGGATTAGTATCGAGGTGCTGCGCGCGTGTGCGAAGGCGTGCGTCGTGAAGCGTCGGTTCGGTGAGGCGGGCGCCGCCGTCCGGCAGGCGGTCGCGGTGGCGCGTGACGCGTTCGGCCCGCGGCACCCGCGTCACGCCGCCGCGCTCCTCGACTACGGCTTCTACCTCCTCAACATCGACTGCGTCGTGCACAGCGTCGCCGTATACGAGGTACCCCATCCACACACACCACATGTCCCACACAAGACACATATCACACATATACCACAACATCTGGCATATCCCACACGGTCCACACAATCGTGACACGTCCGAAACACATCATAGGTCCCAAACATACCACACGCCTGGCATATTCCACACGGCTCACACACGCGTGACACGTCCGACACACATCACACGTCCACACATACCACACGCCAAAAATATTTCACACGGCTCACACACGCGTGACACGTCCGACATACATTACACGTCTACACATACCACACGCCTAACATATTCCACACGGCTCACACACGCGTGACACTTCCGACACACACCACACGTCCACACATACCACACGGCTCACACAAGTGTGACACGTCCGACACACGTCACACGTCCACACATACCACACGCCTATCATATTCCATACGGCTCACACACGCGTGACACTTCCGACACACGTCTCACGCCCACACATACCACACGCCTATCATATTCCACACGGCTCACACACGCGTGACACTTCCGACACACGTCACACGTCCACACATACCACACGCCTATCATATTCCATACGACTCACACACGCGTGACACATCCGACACACGTCACACGTCCACACATACCACACGCCTATCATATTCCACACGGCTCACACACGCGTGACACGTCCGACACACGTCACACGTCCACACATACCACACGCCTATCATATTCCACACGGCTCACACACGCGTGACACGTCCGACACACATCACACGTCCACACATACCATACGCCTAACATATTCCACATGGCTCACACACGCGTGACACGTTCCACACACACCACACGCCTTTTACAGGTTTTGTTTCAGTAGGCAGGTAATTAAAACAGAATGTAATGAATGAACCAGTATAATTTATTTGATACAAAATTAAGTCGGAATAACCTCTTATCACTTTGTTTTATCGTTGTTCGCAGAAGTTACCTACAGCTATACCTAAATATTTATAGTCTTATGAAACAGATCACTACTAGTCTAACAATATTACGGTGGATTATAAATAATTGTAGTTTGAGCACTCCTGCTCTACATACATACGCCCCACACTATATCTTATACGAGCTTTTAATATACGTTTTCTGATAAATAATGTCAATTTGACGTTTTAACTTGCGTGGGCGATGTGCGTGTGTGTGTGTATGCGTGCGTATGTGTGTGTATGCGTGCGTATGTGTGTGTGTGGTGTATTTGGTGTGAGCGGCACATTTGGTGTGTGTGTGTGTGTGTGGTGCAGTTGGTGTGAAGGGTGTTTTCTCGATGTGAAGCGTGTGTGTGCGGCGTGCAGGAGGCGCTGAGCGCGCTGCGTCGCGTGTTCGGTCGCAGCAGCTTGCACGTGGCGACGGCGCAGGAGGACCTCGCGTACGCGCTCTACGTGCTCGAGTACTCCTCCGGCAGGTTCTACAAGGCCAAGGACCACGCCGAGCGAGCCATCAGAATCATAGAGGTACATCTTCCTAACCTTAGCCCACCCAAGTACCGTTGCCACAACATACTCTCCTCTTCTAACTCTTCCCCCTTAAATGTTATCTCAGTATTCCCATCTTTTATAGACATATTTCAATTTTCACACAATGCATCTATACATTTTTCTGTCTTTCCCTACACCTATATCCGTGCATCATCATAGTTAGCACTTACCTACCTACCTACTTACCTTTTTTAGTGTAGTGTTGACCACCTACTACTAAAAGTAGACAGAGCAGTGTCCGAAGATGACTCATACCGATAAAAGACTTCCACGATAAACCGTACACCGCACTATAAAAGTGTTACGAGGTAGCGTGACTAAGCTCTGTGACACCCCCGAATGCCTCACAATCTGATCTTTTCTAAGAAAGAATTTCAACTACAGTTTCTTTTAATAAACTGATTTTCGTAAAGGCTACCCATTGACCGATGTGTTTTCTTGCCATATACAAATAAAGTATGTTTTCCCAATATATTGTTAAAGTAATAATCACAGACGCAGTCATGGATACCAGTTAGGTTATAAAAATACCTTAAACAGAAATACAACGCAAAGTATAACAATTTATACATACGGGTCAATAGTATGTACACGTGTTAGTACAAAAAACCAAATGTCAATAGTACAGTCGTGCTATGTCTATAACTATATGTTTTTTTGTTTATTATCACACTTACATATAAAAAGCAGAACATACAACTCAGTGCAAACGTCTGAAGAAATTTTGTATGCCTCCTTAAAACATGACTTTTCAAACATCTTATTACTCCGTCGTTATGTAAAGAATTTTATTTTATTTTTTTCTAGACTTATTGATTTAAGGCGTCCAATACTAAGACTTTTATTATGTAGATAAGGTTGAAAGTTTTGTAACGAAAAATAAAATAATTTAACAAGCGTTTAATTTCTTTATAATATCTATACAAAAGATGTTGCTTTTTCAACTTTGACAAATTGGTAAAAAACAGTAGGAATGAATGTGATTTATCGGAGCACTGGTATTCGCTTATATATTCAATTTATCTTTTTTTTTTTATTCATAGAAATCGTTATTTGAAATTTTTTACAGCATCGGTTTGTTTCTTGACATTTTTTTTTCTTTTCCCTCGATTCAGAACTTGGTACCCCCTGATCATTTGCTGCTGGCTTCAGCGAAACGCGTGAAGGCGCTAATACTTGAGGAGATCGCTTTGGACACACCCGCAGGACAGGATTTAAGCGGTGAGACATATATACATAAAATAGAAATGTCTGTTTGTCCCGGATAATGTCAGAAATAACTGAACCGATTTTAATGACACCTTTACTGGCCGACATATACTTCTTCAGTCTTATGTCGGCTATACATCTATAGGAATGAGATAGTATTAGTAACATTTCACAGAGGTAACATGAAAGGTTATTAATTAGTAATGAGTTTATGTCGTTATTGTATAGAACCAACTCTTCTGGAGGAATCGGAGTCCCTGCACAAGGCGGCTCTGGCACTCTCGATGATGGCCTTCGGAGAGAAGAACGTGCAGACCGCCAAGCACTACGGGAACCTCGGCCGCCTCTACCAGAGCATGCAGAAGTTCCAAGTATGTTTTATTCTCTCTCTCTGTCTCTCCTCCTATCTCCATCTTTTTCTCTCACTCTATCCCCTTCTCTCCCTGTACCTCTTTTTCTCGCTATCTCCTTTTCTCTCTCTACATCTCCTTCTCTCTCTCTCTCTTTCTATCTCATTCTCTTCTCTCTCGGTCTTTGAAATATGTATTCGAAAACAAGAAGTTCGAAAATAGAGTCGTTGCATTTCAATATTAGATAAATCCTATTTTTATCGTCTATATGATAATATGTCTAATTTTTTTATCCATTTCCAGTTTATATTCACTGAGAACGAAGCTTAAATTTGCCATTCATAACTTTTTTTTTTATAGTCTTCATATTTTACTCGTACGACATATAAAGATCCTGTATAAAAAATAAACATATAAAGATCCTGTATAAAAAATAACTTACAATGTTTGGAACGAATAAATTTGGTTTTAGCTTATTTTGAGATGTAATAATGTTGAATTGTTAAATAAAATTGTTAGTATAATTATATTTGTTGTCTAAATTGTTATTATTATTATTTAATAAGATGTATATGGTGATTCCAGGACGCAGAGACGATGCACCTTAAAGCTATAGCGATAAAAGAGGAACTCTTGGGTCCGGAGGACTACGAAGTAGGTCTCAGTATAGGGCATCTAGCCTCGCTCTACAACTACCATATGAACATGCACTGCGCCGCTGAGAAACTCTACTTACGCTCTATTGCCATCAGTTAGTACATACAATTACTTTATATCTGTTCTAAATGAGAATTATGGTTGGAAGAGCTTAAAAAATACCTTATATTCATGATTATTTTAATGTTTTAAACGTAAAAATAATTTAGTTCACGCTTTTTTCATTAAAAATAATATTTAAAAGGTCGCACGTACAAAGGGCGACAGAGAGGTGTAACGCTTTTTCATTACGTGACGATTTTTACCAGTTGGCTCCTAACCGCGAGCCGCCCTAGGGACTATCCCAAATAAATATTTCTATATTTATTACCAATACACGGCTAATAGTTCCTTTAATAGAAATATAAACATTTATCCTCTGAGAGGACATTGTTTAACATTAAGTGAGACTGAAATCAAAAGCTCAAACTACCCAAAGAATTTACAAAAAAGTGTATATTAGTTTAGTGTGTCATTTCAGAGAAATCTTTTTCTTTTACTTTATTTTTGGTAATAAATCTTTCAGATTATTACTGCCATTGTCACGTAGTCAATAATATTACAAGCGTCGTACGATCATTTCAATATTAAGCCTCGTGTGAATCAATATTCTAACAAAATGGTGGATCCCTTGCTAGAACCTTCCAGGGAGTTTTTTGTGACATCTTAGAATTTCAAGCTCCGTATTATTATTTTCTATTCACTTCACTTATGCACACACAACAAACTAACTGTATTACGTAAAACACTATGAAACTTACACAATATAGAGTCAAATAACACAAGATTATGAACAAGATGCAAGACAAAAAAAATCCAGAGATATAATAATAATTTAAAATTAGATATATCGTTACCCATAGGGGGATTTAATAGTAGATGATGTGTATAAATGGATGTTGTTGTATTGCAGGTCTGAAGTTGTTCGGGGAGAGGTACTCGGGTCTGGAGTATGATTACCGCGGGCTCGTACACGTCTTTACTCAGTTGAAGAAGCACGACCGAGTCGACCACTACAACAGGGTGCTGCAGCACTGGCACGGTACCCATACACATGTTTTACACCTATATTCATTAAGTCCCGAGTCACGAACTCTCTATACAAACGTAAAAATTTACAGGCAGAAAGTATACGTTTTTTGTAGACATAGAAAGGTAAAAAAGATTATTTGAACTAAAATAGATTGTTAATTTATAGACTAGCCTTTGCCCGCGACTTCGTTCGCGTGGAATAGAAACACTAACACGCAGCAGTTCTCAAATGGAAAAGAACATCCCAATTTTGAAACATTTTTCATCTCTGCTCCGCTCCTATTAGTCTTAGCTTGATAATATATAGCTTATAACCATTCTCGATGAATGAGCTATATAACATTGAAAGAATTATTCAAATCGGACCAGTAGTTCTTGAGATTACCCCCTACAACGTCACAAACTTTACCTCTTTATGATATTAGTATAGAAGAAAATGTCCAATAGCCGGTCTCCAAGCATGCCCTGGTTTTTTAAAGAAATATTTCAGCGGTAATTTTCAAAATTACAAAAAATAATCTCAAGAAAATCTCTAATAAAGTCCACTACATTTTTTTTTTATGAAATTCATCCATGGTTAGTACGTTCTGTGCCACATATACCACCAATGCTACATGTTTTTTCCCTTTTTTTTTTAATTTGTTCTATTCTGCAGACTCCTGGTCCGAACTTTTTTTTTGTGTTTATAGGTAGTTTTTTTTTTTTACGGAAAAAATCGTATCCGTGAGCATATTTTTTTTTTTATATTAGTAATTTATTAAATATTAACTGTTTAATTATTATTAACTATTTTTGGTTTAATGCCGTTATTGTTTTTATAGCACTTGCATTTCCATTATTTATGCTCCATATTATATATACATTTATATACATTATATATGTATATATATATAGCATATTCTCCATGCTACATGTTAGACTTGATTAAATCATGTGGTATGCGATTTGATAACAAAAAACGAAAGAATTACTTATGTATCATATTATAAACGTAATACTGTATGGTGATAGATCTAGTTTTTTTTGGAAATATTAAATGACTTAAAGGACATGGCTTAGCGTGGAACGTGTTAATTAGCCAGTATACATTTTCGTGGATAATAATTTTCCGATAATAAATATATGGAGGAGTTGTTGAGGCGCGTATGCTTGCTACACATATACGTTTCAACAACTCGTACATATATGAATAGTTAACTAGGTTAGCTAAGATGGGTCGCGATTTTGCATGCAACAGGCAACAGCCAAGCCGAGGTGTGCCGTGCACCCTTGAGCTGGTTGCCAAAATAAAATCGGCTGAGTGCCTTAAGCGCTCGCCTTAGTAGTCCGGTGAAGCTGTTAAGACCTTGCTGGGTCAATAGCGTAGATATTTCGAAAAAAAAAAAAAAAAGTGGATAATAACTATAGTTGTATGTAACAGAGCTCCGTGAACAGTCGAAGACCGAACAGCAGCCTCCGCTCGGGGACGTCGAGGTGTTGCCGCTCGACGAGCTCCGCGCTAAGCTGTTCGCGCCAAACGATTGAACCGCTCTCCCCCCCCCCCCCCCCCCCCCCCCCCCCCACACACACACCGACTGCTTGTAATATACTCTACGACCGGGACTAATTTATAATACTGATTCAACTACACGAATTCTAGTAAATATTATACGCAAAGTACGTGTGCTTATACGTACGTGGAATGCGTACATATATACGTACACGTATCTATTTACGTACACGTGTGCGTATACGTACGTGAATGCACATACGTACATGAGTGTGATAGATTGATAAGTTTCAAAGTAAACTCCAATCTGATTTCTCGAGATGTATAATTCATAGAACACAAATGATTACAATTCATTAAACGCAGAAAAAAATGGATGGACAAAGACTAAAGCAATATTGACAGTGGTGACATTAATGACAGAAGTGAAGTATGACAATACATTATTCTACCCGATTAGGGCTCCCACGGCAGCGGCTCAAGCCTAGGTTCGATCCCTCGGTAGGGAGCCCTTGAGTGCGTTGCTTGCGCGATACGGTGACACACAAATATACATCACCGCTACAACACTACAAGATCACCCCCACACACGTACACGCCTACACGCTTACACATGAAAGTGGAAGAGTTTACTTATTTTTTCCCTTATCGAACTAAAAAACTCTCAATTTTCCGATAATAAATATATGGAGGGGTTGTTGAGGCGTGTATGCTTGGTATACATATACGTTTCAACAACTCATACATATATGAATAGTTAGCCAGATTAGTTAAGATAGGTCGCGATTTTGCATGCAACAGGCAACAGCC
>JACEII010000002.1:1699424-1746787 GCA_014332785.1 Antheraea mylitta
ATTGGTGACCTACTTTCTTTATAGCATTGTGTTTATAAATATATATATATATAGCTCTAATACACGTGTACGTATAATTTTTTTTTCGGAATTTTTACGCTATTCACCCAGAAAGGTGTTAACAGCTTCACCGGACTACCGTGTACGTATACGTTCGTGCGTGCACGGACGTGAACACAAAATGTATTAACGTCTCGTGCTGTATGTTTTAATTCCGTTCGTGTTCACGCGATCCTAAAGCCGACGTACACTCGAGTATGGAAAATGTCGTAAGTCGATCCAATTATTTAACTAACGACATGCATTTAGATGATTTTAATCGATATCTTGTCAGATGTACGATGTTAAGTCACAAAAGAGATCAGTAGACCGAAGTGCCTGAATTTTTATTTTTATCGATAATTAAATATGTATTTGCGAATTAGTATGGTTGTCTCGTGACGAAAATGTTATTAAGTATCAAGTGGTTGGTTCTATTTGCATATCGTTATTTAATTTGACATCATTATGTGAAAAAAAAAGTAATTTGACGTGATTATGTGAAAATGATTTTTTTTTTTTATCATTGTAATATTTTCAACAGTCTGTTCCGAAATCGATGTTTATAAAATATAAACGCGTCCTCGTACTAGTATTTATTCGAGAAACTTCTTTTATAAATACGTGCTAATCCCGTATTTTAACTATAAAAATATTTGTACTTATAACATTTATATTTTGCACGGACTGGTAATCGAATCCACGATCTCTGATGAAAATTATTTTATTATATGACTATTTATGAAGCCTTTTAACGAAATCATTCAAAGAGATTTGTTTAAAATCGATGTAAATTATATGAGCCTTGTCTTTGCGTATAAAGTGGTGTTCCTTAAAAAAAAAAACAAATGTTTTAATGGATAGATGGGTTTTAGGAAAGTTCTGGAACAAATGTTATATCACAGTAGTTCTGCCTTTTACACATAAATCAATTAAAGATTTTATTATGTAGAAAAAAAGTTACTGATATTTTCTTATATATCGGAATTACCATAAAGATTGCAAAATGGTTTTTTTTTTTTAATATTCATAGTATTTGAATTGAATTATTCATATAAAAAGTGCTCAATGTTTTATTTGTAAATAGTTCAGTCTAATATTGACGAAATTTCGTAGACATTTTATTTTTTGTCCTGTTTGTTTGTCGAGTTTTTTTTTTTTCAACAATATCAATTAACGTTACGTGGAATAGAATCTTGTCGTGTATTTTACGTTCTGTTTTATTAACAAAATATTATAATTTAAATTTTCTTTAAGTGATTTGATTCATTTAAAAATCAATTTAATACAATTTTAGCAGTTACAACATTTTACGTTATTTTTCAAGATTTTTAAATTTTATACATGAAGATAAAAAAAAAACTAAAAACCTTATGAACGGCTAGATTTGAACTTCATTCTAGATGTTTGAAATCTGGAAATCTTAAAAAATGAAACCTATTAATTGAACGATTTAAATTGAATTTAGCTCATTTCGAACTTTAACGACTCCAATGAGATTTTTTTTCAATTTATATTTTTTTTTTAATAAATGTGTTCGTTTATATATTGCCTTTGCTGTTATTAAATATTGTAAATAGTTATTCTGTATTATAATTATATAAGTTTTGATTAGTGTAAGTCTGTTGCGCGAAGTGTGTTGTAATTAGTTAGCTAATTGTGTACGTCCACGGCTTGACTCGTATTCAAAAGTCACTTTTTGAATACGTATTATATTCTATATTGTTACACGTACCTATAGCTTGTTATAACGAGTGAGTATGAAGAATAAATATAATTAATTTTGAAAATGTATCTTTTATTTAAAAAAAAAACATGACGTGTATCAGTGTGTACACGCGAAGGAAGTGAAACTTCTTTGGCTTGGATGTATTAAATTATACCTACATAGTGATCAACTATGTACTATAAAAGTCGCGTAGTATAAATACTTAACTATACATTTTTTTTTTCAAACTGACTGCGCAGAAGCATTTCAAACTGAAACTACGCTATTGACCCAGCAACGTCTTAACAGGTTCACTGGGACTACTAAGGCGAGCGCTTAAGACACTCGACCGATTTTATTTGATAACTAGATCAAGGGTGCACCTCGGCTTGGTTGTTGCCTGATACGTGTAATTCGCGACCTGTCTGAGCTAACCTAAGCTAACTATTCGTACATATATGAGTTGTTGAAACATATATGTGTATCAAGCATACATACCTCAACAACTCTTATATATATTTCGTATCGGATAATTTTCTAAACTATTTCAGCTCGATAAGGGGAAAAAACCCTTCCACTTTGATGTGTTTGCGTGCACATGTGTGGAGGTGATATATGTACACCTTGTTACAGTGATGTAAAATTTTGTCACTGTATCGCGAACAGCGCGCTCAAGGGCTCCACGCCGAGGGAACGAACCTAAGCTTAAGCCGCTGCCGAGGGGGGGCCTAATCTGGTGCTTAACTATATATTAGCTCATTTTGTTATACTACTAGACCCAGTCACTTATAGATACTTTACTTTTATTGCGTAACGAAAATTTTCCTTACCGTGCCATAAGAAATTTCACTTCAACAATAACAGCTAATTGAGAATAATTAATCAAGCGACGGTATATGTATAGCACTAGATATATTTATCAGATGAATTTTACACTCCATCTGAGAATTTTGGTGGAAGAGTATGAAATTCGAGGAGTTCACTTATGAGCTATCCAATCTTTAAGTCTAGTATTTATTTGTTTTGGTCACGAAATCTCGTAGTAAGGTTAAAAGGTATGAATAAAAGCATTAGATCGTAGAGGTGTTCTTTCCTAATTAAATTGAAACTTCTAATGCGACATCCAACAAGGTTGCGTTAAACGTTCAACGCTCCTGGGGAGGGGGAAAAGAAACAGAGCGAAGCAGATAATCAAACATTTCGTATCTACTTTAGTTATCATAATCCCATTGTAAATGGTATAGATTTTTTTTTATTGTAGCACGACAAAATGACTGCACTATGCCTGATAGTAAACAGTACAATCCAAAAATAATAGCGACCACCGATTGACACACTATCTATCGGCGGTCGCCACTATCATGCCGGCCTGCAAAAAGCTGGATATGCACAGACTGATCCCGAAACGCGACTCGCGCAGAAGCGGATCACTATTACGGGCTTTTTCACCATATACATGGTGGTTGCGACCCAATCGGGCTGTTAAAACCATACCACCCCGCTTTCGCCACATTGCCTCGTTCGTTATTCAGCAGGGTGCACACGTGCAGGTGAGGTTGGCTTGGGTGTCTCGAGTCTTATGATGTTATTTGACACCCCTTACACCCCAGATTTGGATAAACCTCCACTCGAAAATGATAATTAAAAGATGCGATCAATTGTGAATTGTAAGCAATGTTAACTAAAAATCAATTTCTACCCCTTCCTATTTTCATTTCCACATTACGAAGATTCACTTCTTCCGCGCGGAAGGACTCCACGCACTATTTTTTTATTTATTTCTACATTTACGGTAGGTAATTACTAGATAGTGTTTTGAGATGACTCGAGTCAAGCACCGTAAGATTATTACACAATTAACAGTCTGTTAACCAGTACATTATAAGATCTACATTTGTTCGTATGTCGCTTTTCATTGCACGTATGGTTTTGGACAGTCTAGGGCTTAAGGTAACTCAATTACTAAAAACATTGTAAAATAGGTAGGGCTTCTTGAATAGATTCATTTTTTAAGGATGAAGTATATAGTATCTGCATCTTCAAGCTCGTTATAAAATGTAATGAATTTGTTATCAAAACATACAGGATTTTTTTTCTATATCATTTAGGAGGCAAACGGACAGGCGGGTCACCTGATTTTAAGTGATCACCGCCGTCCATAGACACCAGCAACACCAGAGGGATCGCAAGTGCGTTGCCAGCCTGTTTTTAAAGGGATGGGAGAAAAGATGGAAGTGGTAGGGAAAGGACAAGTGAGGGGAAGAGGGAGGTGGGTCTCCGGCACTTTCACTGACCGAACGAAACGCAACAATGCAACCACTGTTACTTCACGTGGGTTTTCTGTGGGAGGGTGGTACTACTCCGGACGAGCTGACCCATTCATGCTGAAACCAGTAATAGCTTCAACGAGGCTCTACCATCTACGACGAATTGATTTCCTACAAGATACCCATAACCTAGATATGAATTTTGTATAAGGAATGTGAGCAACCACATTTATAAGATTTCAATAATTAATTACAAATAAAACAAGTAAACTTATAATGTATACATTTATTTCCATTAAAACAACATAATACATCAACCTTATAACTATTACAATTAGAAATACACAATATTCATGATAGTTCAAGAACATTAAGGATTAAAAATACATTGATTTCTTAATACAACGTTAATTCAATTACAGCTCATACAAATCAATAAAACTAATTATCTAATTCAATTTAGAAATATCATTTTAGTGTCTACACATGAAGATACCTAATGTACTAATGTAATCTAATAAAATCATATCTTAGGTATTACTAAATTACACATGTTTTTTTTTTTATAATAGTCAATGACCTACATACCTCTATTACTTCTACACTATACTTCTTTTTAACAGTGTACCTAGATACTACGTTGTCTAGAACTATTTTTTCAATATACACCTTTTTAATCTAGTTATAACGTTTCAAAAACCTTTTTACGGTCCTACAATAAATACCGACCACTTCAGATATTCACCGATTTCGCAAACTTTTTAAGTTATACTCAATACTAACTTATGCCCGTGACTTTGTCCACATAAAAACTATAACACTACGTAAGAGCTAACCTATGTTAAATCTATAAATATTTATTCAAACTACGTCTCTTGTCCTTAAATTGTATGTTACCCCTCATTGTCTATAGAATCATAATGGTCCTAAATATAGGAAACCGGTTATCCCCTAAACTGTAAGGGTTTGCAATCCATAAACATCCATGTAAAGTAAAATAAGTGAAAAAAAAAAACAGAATAATATAAAAAAATTACAAATTTCAAAAACTTATCCAATGACGAATTACATAATGGTAAATTATAATTTAAAAACATGACCCGCCATTTTGAGGTCCGAGTCTTACAAAATCCGCCGAGGGGTTAAGGCATGAAAACATTATATATATATATAGACAATTACATTTTTATATTTATAATTATATTTATGATTTATGATGAGATGCTGGTATATGTGACCGATAACCTCATGAAAAATTGACACATCTAAGTATTTCTTGCCCGGACATTGGAAACATTTCTCCTTCTTTGAGGAAGAAAGAAAAAACGATTATCATATAAATTAGGATCGGTGACACCGTATCAATCAATTACAGCAATGCGGTGGTTCCTCTCTACGCTATCCATGTAGAATCCGTTCGCATACTCACTAGGCAGAATGTCGCTTAACTGAAAAAGAATTCTCATTAATAATTCAATAATCAATTAATATATTATATATATTTATACTACACGTCGTAGTGATCCTGAATCAATATTAATGTACTAGCTCACTCGGCCACGTGTGGCTGTGGCTTAGTTATTGCATGTTGAATTAAAATTATGAAAATTTAAATGTGGTGCTATCTATGGGATGTCTATAACAGTCTGTCCTACAGCTTTCTGTCAACAAACTAATTTATAGCGCCATCTGTTCGAGACTGATGAAACTTATCACAATCAACATTGATAATATTTAATTCAAAAAATATTTACGTCATTAAACGAAATATAAATCATCCTATCTCGCCAGTTGGACCAAATCATTACATAGTATAAAACAAAATCCTCTGCCACGGTAGTCTGTCTGTCCGTTCGCGATAAGCTCAAAACTACTGAATGGATTTTCATGCGGTTTCCACCAGGAGATACAGTGATTCACGAGGAAGGTTTAGGTATATAATTTGTTTAACATAAGATTTTTTATTATCAGGGCGGGATAACGTCCGCCGGGCCCGCTAGTTATATATAAATGCCAACGTTATATGAATATTGGTTGAGTAATTTCAGAATTCATCGTGGACAAACATAATTACACAGATTTTTTTATATATTTAGATTTTTTTTAATAATAAAAAAAAAAAACAAACGAAAACAAAAAAGAAAAGTGACAACTCAATCCGAAATAGTAGATCAACCAAGCTGGTCATGATTTTTAAATTAAACAATTGGCAAGCAAATTAATTTCTGCTACATTTGCAGTATGTAAGATTCGCCAGCTAACTGATATTGCCACTGCTAGGTTAGTCTACTTTACCTACTTCCATAGCTTTAATGTCTTATAGCGTTCTCTTGTGAGGGACAGCAGCTGAGGTAGACACCATATTTTTATTACAAAAACGGGCAGTTCGAGCAATTTACAATATGGGACCTCGCGAATACTTAAAGATTAAGTTCAAGGAATTCGGTATCTTAAATCTGCCCTCCCAATACACTCTTGATCATTTAATGCAAGTCCGAAAAAACCTTGATAAGTTGGATTTTGTAAAAGGCCGGCATAATCTAGATACTAGGAACTGTGACAAACTGGTTGTCCTATGTTTTTGACTTAGAAAACGAGTAACAATTTTTTGGGAAATAGTGTAAGGTTTTATAACAAAGTTCCAAAGCATATTACCGATTTGTCGGGTTGTGAATTTAAGCGCTATTTCAAGCGGGTTTTGGTCTCAAAAGGCTATTATAGAGTGGATCAGTACGTGAACGATAGTCATGTCTGGAATTGACTGATCTCTGATAATATATTTTAAATACATTTGTTAAAACGATAAACCAGATCGAATTTCTTGCCGGTTCTTCTCGATGACTGGGTTGTTTTCCGAACCGGTCGTAGTTCTGACGTTCACAAGTGCCATCTTAGGACCTAAATTGAATAGTGATTTTGATTCTGACTCAAATTTCTTCCATAGCGTTGTAAAATTAAATGTATTACAATAAACGGATTGTTTAACGAGCGAAAGAACTTTATAGTATTAGTATGAATATATATTGATTCTATAACCTAATTCCTTTAATGTAATATAATTCAACGATTAATGACAGCATTCTCCAGAACTACTGATGAACCTAAACTATACAGTGTTAATGAAATTAAATCTGGCAAACACCATATATATAATGATTTTAGGCAACTCTAGTTTCAAACATAACCTTTAAATAAAACTTTATACTTCGACAGAAGGCGGATAGAATAAAGCCTGGTATTTATTTATCTTCAGAAACATTCAAAATCAAACAACGTACCATTTTTATAGACATTTTAATATGTTACATTATTTTCCTTACAAATAATAATTAATATCAATTGCAATTGAGATTTTTATTAACAGCTATATTTAATAGGTTCATTATTTGTTTTATCATTTGTCGTTCTCGATAACATTTAAAAAAACACTTCTTTATATAACATAAGAATTAAAAGTGAAAAATTATACATAAACTTAAGAACTAGTTTCGTTCGTAAAGGCAAGAAGATGGGAATAAAATTATTTTCATGTAAACACAAGACTCTGAAGAAATAATTATTAACACAACTTTATTATTTGTAACATTGATAACTTTTAAATATTTGCAATAAATATAATATTAGATAGATAGAAAATGAAATAAAAGTTTGAAACAAAGTTTTGAAATTACATCTAAGTACTCTGACTAGATTAAAAATCGAAATCTTAAGTCTTTATATGAAAAGTGAAGAAAGTTGGAATGCACTTTGACTAAATGAGTTTGCATCATAATTACTGTATGGGTCATTAAATTTTTTTTTAAGATAGTTTCATTTCTAGATCTATAATTCAAAATAACGTTGAGATGGTAAATCTAAATGTCCAATAAATACAGATATTTTTTGGTTTAATATATCTTATATCTAACTTAATTTATAATCAGATCTTATTTGTTTTAATATATAATTGGTGATAAGTTTTAAACTAGTCCAACATAAAATAATCGCTATAATAGATAAATGCATTTTTTTTTTCAAATCCAGCACTAACCATTTTAAAATAATTGATTATTAATTATGAATTGATACTGGCAAATGCTTCTGCGGCATTAAATTAAAACAAACAAAATAACTTGAGTTCGCACTATTAGCTACAGAAACCCTTGCTCTCGCACACCTATATTTGCGTACAGTGTTATACGTATATTTTTTGTTATTGTTTTGATGTAGTAATATGCATGTTGATTTTGTACATTCTACTTCAACGTTAAGTATTATTGTGTAATAATGCTATGAAATAGTATAATAGTTTTAAAAGGGATAAGCTCTCAAAATATTATATATTTCTATGACACAACAGTCTAAAACGATATCAAAACAAAATATAGGGTGCAACATGAACTCGTTGTACAGTGAGTCAAATGGTTCAACACAACACTTACATAAATTATATTTATGCAGGGTTTTTTTTTATCTTTTTATTTATTAGTATTAATTTCTAGAAACGTAATAAAAATATGGCAATTATTTTACGCAAAAGTGCAGACTTTTCCTCAGTACACTGTTTTTTATTCAAGATATTGCCGACGCATATGAGGCTGTTGAAGTTTTACGTAAGTAGATTTTTTTTAATTTATGACGCCCCCCCCCCTCCATGGACAGCAAAAATAAACAATGCTCTTACACTCCTTCCATGCTTATGTAAACATATATAAGTATTTTAAAATCTATTCTTTAAATAAATAAATATTGCTGTCATCCTCTCTTACATCAAAAATAAGCAAATCAAGGAGGACCCTACCGCCACGTCATTGCTTACGTAAAACCCGATTTACCCCTAAAATGGCCTTTCAGAATACACAATTCTAAATCAAGTCATATCCTGTCTCGTTCCAACATTCGTCCATAATTTGTTGACAAATAAAACCGCAAACTGGCGACTATTTTTAGTCCTGTGGCTTGATACAGACCGGCCTAATCAGCTGCCAGTGCCGCCTCTTCATTGACGTTGACTGAGAAAGATATAATAACAATACAAATGTGCCGTTAAATTTCAAAATAAGTTAAATCCAACTTCAATAGATCATATAACATGTTTAATTTTTTTTTTATACACCGACAATGAAGTTTAAATTTTGACATCCATAAGGGTTTTCGTTTTTAATAATCTTTTCATTTTACATATACGTAATTTGAAGAACTTAAAAAAAAAACGTAAAATATTAGAAACGTCTAAAATTGAATTTAGCTTTTTTTGATATAACGACTCAAACATGAAAATGTCTCGTAATAACGTAACAGCGTCTTCTCGGAGTAAGGAAACGAATAATTCTTTGACGTGGTGCCAAATCTATATTTTGTTTTTAATTTTTTTTTATATGGTACATAGTCGTGGTGGTCCAGAGGTTTGATTGGAGAAATGTTAATCCGATGTCCGCAGGTTCGAACCACAGCATGTATCAACGATTTTTTCGAAATTCGCGTACATTTACAAATTTATATTGGCAACACTATCGGCCGACGGTGAAAGAAAACTTCGTGAGAAAGCCTAAACCTGAGAAATGTTAATCTAGTACTACTTCTGTGGGAAATATAGTACTGAATTTCACGGAATTTGAAATCGCCAATACGTCGTGGGCTGACGTGATGATTATGCCCATACCTTTCTTCAGGGAGATGCCTATGGCCGTGCAGTGGGCCGAGTATAGGCTTATGATGATGACGACATACATACAGAAGCACTAGTTGTCTCTATTTAACATCTATATATAAATTATACGACAGAAGGCTGCGGTTGTGCGAGTATAACGCAAAAATTAACAGATTTCAATATCTTTTTTTATTCTTAGATACTTGATTCTTATCTAAAACAAACATCATGATTCTTAAAGTACTACGCGTCTAGTTATTTTCAAAAATGGGGTAAGCGGTGTCGTATTTTTGCGCAACACAACACAGACAGATTCGCTCGTATCAGCCGTTTTATATGCTATTGACAATTCTGTAAACAAACATAGTATGTGTGGACGCAATATTTACAAAATTGTATAAGCATTATAAATTAATATTATATTAATTCAAATTTGCAACGTCATGCATTATTATC
This sequence comes from Antheraea mylitta, assembly GCA_014332785.1. NCBI lineage: Eukaryota > Metazoa > Arthropoda > Insecta > Lepidoptera > Saturniidae > Antheraea > Antheraea mylitta. The sequence continues at coordinate 1,709,524 of JACEII010000002.1, forward strand.
ATTCATATACATACCACTACATACCTTAAGCTCATTAGTAAATACAAAAACTAAAGTCTAATTACCTAATTATATCTTCAGTTGTTTATTGTTTACACAAGATTGAGTAGGCTAAGGGAAATTTACCGCACGGTATAGCGAACCATATCTATAACTAGACCTAGGTTTTCTAACACGAGTTCTGAAATACTATCCTAAATGGTAAAGAATAATATCACTACATATTATAAAACAAGTCCTCTGCCACGTCTGTCTGTTTGTTCGCGATGAGCTCACAAACTACTGAACGGATTTTCATGCGGTTTTCACCAATAGATAAAGTGATTCGTGAGAAAGGATAATTAATGTATATAATTTGTCAAGATTATTCTTTACTATCAGGGCGGGACAACATCTTACTTAATCTTACTTCATCTCATTTTATTTATATCATATTTATTTTATTATTCTTATTTCATTTAAAATAGTGAGGAGTTACAATATTACTTTACGTATGTGTGCGTTATCGTACCATTTGTTTTATCAAAATATCAGGTAGGTAACGTATCTACAGCTTTTGATTATAATGTCGCTGATTTACTGTAATGTACTTTAAAATACAAGGCTTTATTCACATGTCTAACTTACATACTTGATTTACATTTCTTAGTATTTTTGGAACGATGGTTTTTAGCAAACATTTGTATTTGAGACGGAATTTCAAAAAGAGTGATGTCACGAATGTAAATTAAAATTCCAGTAGTTTTTATTATGTTATTTAGTACTAAGAGTAATTGGATTTTATATATATTTATATGAAATCTCGCCTTCTGTCTAATCTCCCATAATGTGTCTATCAAGTATTACGTAAGCAGTAAAGGGGGGTGGTGAGTCTTTCATTAGCTTATTTTTGATAAAATAGGGGTTGGGAGGTCTGTGTTGTGGTAATATTTTTTTATTTACATTTTCAGATGTTCTATGAAATTGAGTCGTTACGTATAAATGTTTACGTATACATGAGAGGGGGGAGTAAGAGGTTTGCTTACTTTTGTTGAGAAGGGGGAGGAGAGGGCGTCAGAAATTACGAAATTTCTGCTCATGTAATTATTGAACGGTCCCTAACATCTTATAGTTTTTTTTAATAATATAATACCACTACAGCATACTTCCCCCAAGCCCCTGACTCATATATAAGCACAAATATATATTTACGTGCAATCTCCTTTTATATCATGCAACCGTCTCCATCCCAATATAAAATAATTACAAATAAATAAAAATAATCCATTATTAACTCAATCAAATAAATATTAACAAGGTTAATCTGTATTATTTAAAAAAATGTCACGTTAAAACAGTTTCAATAATTTTCGAAAATAATTAAGAATTTGAACAAACTTTAATTTTTATATTAAACAATGACATACATTTCTTTTTAATAACTATGTCGCAGTAACACTGAAGAAGCCATAAAAGTAGCTATAAAATTATGCGATACGCGATTTAATATTAATATCGAATTTATATATTAACCGTGTAAATTGGGGTGTAAGGAGTGTCGAATAACATCATAAGACTTGAGACACCCAAGCCAACCTCACCTGCACGTGGTGCACCCTGCTGAATAACGAACGAGGCAACGGCAATAGCGGGGTGGTAGGGTTTTACAGCCCGACTGGGTCGCAACCACCATGTATATGGCGAAAAAGTCCGTCATAGTGACTCGCTTCTACGGGTCGCGTTTCGGGATCAGCCTGTGCATATCCAGCTTATTACAGGCCGGCATGATAGTGGCGACCGGCGATGGACAGTGTGTCAATCGGTGGTCGCTATTATTTTTGGATTGTACTGTGCTTAACATCAGGCATAGTGCAGTCACTTTGCCGTGCTACAATAAAAAAAAAACGTATATATATAAAAAGTTTTAAGACCCAGGATCTTGAAAAAAGTTCATTTTATCGAACATTCTATAAAATATAAAAACACGTACAATAAATATACAAATACTCACCATATTCCTGGACCTCTTGGCTTGGCTTGGGTTAGCGTCAACTTCGGACATTTTCTCATCGTCTAAGATTGAACCTTACATGAAACAAAACAAAACAGAATTTCAAAAAACCTATGTCGTTAGCCTTTTGCAAGTTCTGTATGAGGTAAAGATTGTTTTACGCGTTAAATACATTTACTTATAGACGCAAAAGGATAGGAATCACCTATTAATTACGCGAGCCTTTTTGAACCCCCCTCGTCCCAATCACACGTGAGGTCTTCCAAAATATGTGTTTTGAGTATAAATATGCTAGATTTATTAAAAAAAAAGATAAATTACTGTATTATTTTTATTTTTTAGTATTATTACATTTAGATATATAAAAACTAAATAACTTTACAAGTATTCACGGATTTCAAAATATTGCACATTGTGCCAAATTTTGGCATATTTTGGTCTAGATAAATGTTTTACTTTTAATTAATCTGATCTTCTCACACGTTTACACTATTTTTTGGCCGAAAAAAGATTACAAAATATTTGCCGAAACTCACTCTCTCCCCACGTGAATGCTGGCGTGACCCCCTTACCCCTTGAAATCCTCACATATTTAATGGAGGCCCCCGTACATAATATTAAAAAAAAAACAAGAGGTTCTTATCAATAATGCGTTATGTAGGTATGGAAATGTTATCATTGTACGGGTTCATTAGGTTTACAAGATTCATCTGCCGTATTAATATATTAAGTGGGACAATGTACTGTCCAAATTTTTTATTTACCATTTAATAAAACTTACTATGGAAAGTTTTCATTCGTCTAGAGTTGTTTATCATATTAACAATATATCTTATGTATAGTGGAAAAAACTTATTTTGTAAAATTGTCCACTTATACAATATAAGCCCCCTTTTTTTTTAACATAAGCCCCCTATGGTTAGACTGGTTTATACGTGACTATTTCATATACACGATGAGTCTATAACTTACAGGTCTCCAGAGAATCTAGAACTTTCCTCGATACACAGGCCACACGTGATATAAAAACATAAAAATATTCCAAATTCATTAGAATAAAGTAAATTATGTAATTTAACTGTAAGTGTGTAGAAATGTATCTGAGTGAATAACACTCACCTTCACTGGACATAGTTAGCCAGAAGTGCGGCCGGAGTGTATGCAGCAGCCCCGGAGGTAGTTTAGGCTTCTGGTCCGGCTTTGTCGAGGCAGCCAGGACCTTCGCGGCGTCCACCAGGAGCGAGGCCTTCCACGAGGCAGCGTACACCAACTTCATCGCGGACTGGGCTGCCGTCGAGGACACCATGGGGAACAGCTCCTGATGCCGACGGAGGTTGTAAAACGCTACACCTGAACCAGAATAGAATGTTTACTTTATAAAATACTAGCCCCTGGCCGCGACTTCGTCTGCATGGAATAGTTACTTTGGGCTAACGCTCACTTGCAGCGGAAGCTCTCAAGAGGAAAAAAAGATTTTGAAATATTCTTCATTGGTGCTCCGCTCCTATTAGCCTTATCGTTATGATATATAGCCTAGCCTTCCTCGATAAATGAGTTATATAATAGTGATAGAATTTTTCAAATCGGACCAGTAGTTCTTGAGATTACCCCTTACAACGTCGCAAACTCATAAACTTTACCTTCTTTGATCATAACTAAACTAAAATAGTTAAGATCAGGCGATTGTTGTGTGGTCACATTTCTTGGGTGTTGCCTCTAGCTATGATATTCTTTATCAAGCCCTCGGCTGACTTTTCAAGCCCCAGATCTCAAAATGGCGGATCATAGTTTTAAATGTTTAGCCAATTATATTGTTTCAGCCATTAAAATTATAATGTTACATTATATAATCTGTTATTGTAGAGGTTTTAAAATTTTCTAATAAATTCCTTTCTGCCAACAGTCTTTGATCAATGTATCATAAGATCTACATTATGGTTTTGGACAGTCCTAGAAATAAACCTCTGGGAAGAAAAAAATGTGTTTTTTTTAGTAGTCTGGTGAAGCTGCAAAAGACTCGAAAGGACATAGTGGAGTCAGTTCGAAAAAAAATAATCTTTTTATTGTTGCTCACGTACCGATACTGAAAACCTGTTTATAAAAATCGAAACATCGATTTGCGATAAATTCCATTCAAAATATCGATATAAACCAATCACTTCTAAATTCAAAATACAATTCAATCAAAAGGCTAATAATCGTATTATGATGATAAAAATATACATGAAGAACCACTGTAATTATTAAACAAATGATAATAAATGAATTGAATATATACCTTGAGGTTTCCTGTTCAAGAAGAACTCCACAGTACCACTCCACATGTCGACTCTAACGCCGATAATAGAGCCGCGGCAGAATCCGGAAGTGCGTTCTTTGGTGACCTGACCGTTATGGTGTAGAGCACCCTTGTAAGATAACCCATAAGACTCGTCATCTTGCCCGAGAAATGAGGTAAACCTGAACTGGGAATCGATCATGTCCACTTTTTTAGTTCCTAGGCCTACCATCTGAAAAAAATGAGATTTAAAGTTCCAAGGCACTATATATCCTAAATTCCTATATTATAAATGGGGAATATAAGTTTGTTACGCATTCCGCCTTAACTAACATGGTTCCCATATTATCATGGCAATACAAAACTTGGTTAAAAAAGCTCACACCATAGCAACTCGCTTTTACAATTCAAAATTAAAATGTACAATATACTAGACATCAATGTTTTTGGCCTTTTTCGACTCTTTTTTTTATCAGATAATTTATATTTTTCTTATACTAGTTCGGCAGAATTATTGCGCAGTATCTGATGGAAAGTACTGTACAGTAGGACTGTTGATATTTTTAAAAATATCGGATTTTCGATATATCGATATTTATGAAAATATCAATATCGGACCTCGATATATTGGAAAAAAATATCGATATTTCGATATATCGGCTATGTTAAAAAAATGTAATTCAGCTTAACATTGATTTACAGTTTTTAATCCAGTATATTTGTACAGTTTATACCATATATGTTTTAAAATATAACAGTACAGTTCTAAGAGCCACTTACACAAACGTGATTCAATCATATTGATAATCGTCATCATTATTGTTTTATCTAAATAAGATAATTATGTGTACCAATATTTTTAGTCCATCAGTTACCAAGTTTTTTAAATAGTCGACTAGTTTCACTAGTAGAATAACATTTCGATATCTGTGGGTTCGAACCCCGGTGTGTAATAATGAATTTTACAAAATTCGCGTACACTTACTAATTTAAATTGGCAACAGTATCGTCTGACGGTCAAGGAAAACCCCGTGAGAAAACCTGAGCTTCAAAAATGTTCTGGTAGTATTACTATATGTGAGAAAACATACAATTGTGGTTTTCTCAGAGTTTGAAATTGCCAATACCCCGTGGGTTAGTGTGGTGATTATGTCCATACCTTCTTTCAGGTAAAGGTCTGTAGCCCTGCAGTGGCTCTCTAACAGGCTAATGGTAATGAATATTTTTCAGCAAGAGATTTTTAAAATACTATTTACTTCATATGTTCAGCTGTTTCACTAGGTACTACGATTACTACGAGTCTGCTTCATATTCATTGATTCAAAACGTGGCAGTGTAGACAATAACGGAAGGAATAGGATAAATGCAGGATACACTAAATGGAGAAAGATGTTCAGGTTATGCGATCCACGAATGCCCTTGAAACTCACGGGGAAGGCGTATAAAATTGTTATAAGACTGTCATACTGCATGCATCTGAGTGCTAGGTTACAAAAGAAACGGATGAGAAAGAACTGTACGCGACAGAGCTGCGATTGTTAAGATGTATAGTGTAACTAGAAGTGATAGAATAGAAACGTATCAGATAAAGATTGAAAACATCACCAGTGACAGAAAAGTTGAGAAATAATAGGTTAGCATGATAAGGCATGTCATAGAGATGAAAGACTTATAACTAGAATAGTTTTAAGTATGAAGGTTTTTTTTCGAAATGTCTACGCTATTGACCCTGCAAGGCCTTAACAGCTTCACCGGACTACTAAGGCGAGCGCTTAAGGCACTCAGCCGATTTCATTTTGGCAACCAGCTCAAGGGTGCACGGCACACCTCGGCTTGGCTATTGCCTGTTGCATGCAAAATCGCGACCTATTTTAGCTAACCTAGCTAACTATTCATATATGTATGAGTTGTTGAAACGTATATGTGTACCAAGCATAAACACCTCAACAACTCCTCCATATATTTATTATCGGAAAATTGAGAGTTTTTCAGTTCGATAAGGGAAAAAAAGTAAACCCTTCCACTTTCATGTGTAAGTATGTAGGCGTGCACGTGTGTGGGGGTGATCGTGTAGAGTATGAAGGTGAATAGATATAAAAGTAGAGGAAACCGAAAAAAGTATGGATAAAGTGTGTAAAAGTAACATATGTAATAGGTGTGAATTCTAAGATTATATCTGACTGCGGACACTGAAAAACACAAATATAATGTATCGGTTCAACATAGGTGGAATAAGGCTAAGAAAATATAATGAATAAAAAAAAATATCGACCGCCGATATCCAAATTATAATATCAAAATATCGATATATCGTCCAAAAAATATTACTAAAAAATATCGATATTTTGATATATCGATATTTTATCAACAGTCCTACTGTACAGTCCAAAAACAATGGCGACTGTCGGTGTTAATTAACAACAGCAGTCGTCGCTATCATGCGGACCTGCAAGAGTGCCTCTTCACGCCTTGTTTAAAGGGCCCGACATCGTAAAAATAGTTGTAATATACAAATAATAAAATATAATAACAATAAAAAACATAAAGTACTTTATGTATGTATTAAGTCATCATTTACTTCGTTATATAATAATAATATTTTATTCTCCTGTTTCCTTTTATTTTTCATAGTCGTATCTTATTCTATAAGTAAGAATGCTGTAATCAACTATAATTAGAAACATAATTAATTCCAACAACTATTATGTATGTTATGCTTATTTATGATTATTATGTTTCTGTTCTTGAATCATTTCAAACAAATAAAAACAACTTAACCGATCATTATGTAATTTGCATAAAAGTTGCATATGTAGAGACACCCTATACCAGTGGTACTCAACCTTTTTTAAACGGGCCACAAACACGTTTCACTCATAGTGTCGCGGGCCGCAAACTACAAATATTTTGGTATCAAATAAAAAGACGTGATTTCAAATTAATAACGTATTAATGTAGTGAAAAATGGTTGTCCAATAAAACAAGCTTGGTATAACCTTTATACCACAAGGAACACATTGCGGTCGGGTTATCTGGGATCTATTTAATATACTCAGCGTGTTAATACTTTTTCAGATGGGATCAACATTTAAAATAATTAAAAATAATGTATAATTGGGTGGGCCAAGTACAAAATTGGAGGTTGGATATAGGTTAGGTGGTATAGGTTGCATATAGCCGCCCTTTCATCAACTTGTTTTAATGAGTTTAAGCGATCACAGCTTTCATCCTAGGTCCAATTTGACAAAGTATTCCAAGGTTAATTTTCAGTAATCTAAAACGATTATTTTATAGAAAATTATAATGTCTAAAATCAAATTCAATTATATGACATTTGGTACGCAAAGGGTTCTAAGATAAATTATTTGTAACACCAAATGACTGTCGAATTCAAAGTAAGAAACCCGTTAGTAGTCCGGTGAAACTATTAAGACCTTGCCAGGACAATAGCGTAGTTAAAAAAAAACCGTGAAGGCCTATTATTATTATTATTCTATCTGATGTAAGAAGTCTAATGGTTTATTGACATAATAACCAACCTTCTCAAGGGGTCAACCCATTCTAAATATCGTGAGGCACAGACATAATATATCAATGGCATAATTATCTTATCATGTTTATAACCTTTGACATACTATCAGACTACATCTTGTTAAGTGTCTGTTGGAGCTACATTTTTTAAGTAACTTTTGTAGCAATAAAGCAATTATTTTGAATTATAAATAGATTACTTATACTACTGTAATAAATTGAAATTCCAATGTATTTTATCTCAAGAACAAAGAACATTTTTTTTTTTCGAACTGGCCACTAAGAAGTGTTAGCCTGAGGATCTTTCACAGTCTAACCTGAATAATATTTTATTCAATTTAAGCCCTGAGAAGGCACTTATGAATGCTTAAATATTACAATAAGTTAGAAAATAAGTCAGACATCAAGAAGAGGAAGTAAGAAATTTGATAGCGTTTATCTTTATATACTTATATATATATATATATATGTTTATTTATAATTATGTAACTCATTGCAGACAGTCGTTTTAAAGGATGTACAAGGGAATCGTTTCCAGATATCACTATCTTCACATTCGACCCTGGCCTTTTGATAATGAAACATGGCCCTTGACATTGTACGCAACATACTGTCTGGCGAATCGGTAACACTTTGAAATTTCTAATTTCTATTTCCTAAAACTTTTTTTTTCATTAAGGGTGACAAAAAAACAACATAGTTCCTAGAGAACAATCCTCCTTCCTTCCTTTCTGTAATCCAAAAAAATTTATAGGTTTACAGAGGCTAAAACAGGGTTGAACAATTTGTGATTATTTCTAGTATCTTGAATTTAAGTTTAAAACTAAAAATAGGTTAACAAACTAGGAATTGATAAATTCTTCAGTTGTGTGTAATAATTTGAAATTAACTTTTTTGATTTGATTTATTTTTTTATTTAAAAATTCAACAAATCCGCAAAGAAGGAACACAAAAAATCCCCTAAGAACAACTGACATATTAAATTTGAATTTAATTTGTGATCCTATGTGATTATATTCCTTTCTTCTCTACATATTTTATCAATAATAGGAATAACAGATATTAGCTCTTTTTTTGGAGATAAACAAGGATGAATGAATGTTTGTTCTCTTTCAGGCAAAAACTACAAAACATATTTTGATTAAACTGTTTATTAATCTAAAAATAATTACTTGTTAGTTGGAATGTACTATGTTTACCTAACTTATCACTTTTTAAAGTTATATTAAAAAAAAAAACAGTTTTTCCAAAATGAACTAAATCCTTAATTTAAAAAATAAAGCAAGTCTTCATTCACTTTGAAATTGAAGTCCAATTCTTGTTCATAGGGTTTTTTATTTTCATTTCATGATATTTAAATTTTACATTAAAATATGAAGGCCTATATAAAAAACTGAACACTAAAACTGAGTCTAAGGCATTTTGAAATGTATCAACTGATATCTTTGTTGAAATATAAGACTTACAATGTCTGTTCCATATGTGTCTGTAAGCATCTTAACCTCCCAGTAATAATGGTTATTTGGCAACAAAGGTGTGTCTCCCCGCACGGCACCAGTGCCTGAACTGTAGAATGGGTGGAAAGTCACTTCTCTTCTATCTTCGCTTAAGACAGCCCAGCTCGGCCTTGTTGTATCAGGATGTTCCCATTTCCATTCAGTCACTGCAGGTAATATAATAGTATTAGATATAAGAAGAAAGTAATAATAGATTAGTGGTGTTGTGTTTATACAACCTATTTATCAGTGTGTCTTAATTTAAGTTTTAGTTCTGGGCTTTCATGAGGAGATAATTGTATGGCATGTTCTCAAACCCAATTGCCCAGCTGCAATCCTCTAGTTAGTGTTAATCGTCTTTCAAGTGTTTTTGGCACTTAAGAGCCAGTTCCTTTAGGCTTAACAAGTTACCATTGCAGGCTACATTGTCATTTAACACCCAACGGAAATTTTTGCCGAACATATTTGGTCACATATACAAAAAAAAAAAAAACGAAACAGTCATAAAGACTGCCGATAGAAGTGAAGACTCAAAACACTAGAATGCCTCCTCCTTTAAATTAATTGTAGTGTGAATTATTTAAATTTCATAATTTCCATATTGAAACTTTTATCATTAGTCTGGTGTCTACTGGCACTATCCCATCTATTGGCATTCTGAACAAGAATTATATATATATATTTTTTATATTTTAATACAGTTTATCAATTAATCAAACCTACTGCTGCATAATATCTTGTAGTGGTAAAGCCAAGCTGAAGCAATTATTGTTTTCAGCACTAATGGGTCGGCTCGTCCGGGGAAGCACCACCCTCTCACAGAAAACCGACGTGAAGTAACATTGCAATGTTGCGTTTCGTTCGATCAGTGAGAGAGCCGGAGACCCACCCACCTTCCCCTTCCCTTTTTGCCCCCCCCCCCCCCCGCCCTCCTCCCAAACACAGGCTGGCAACGCACTTGCGACTCCCCTGGTGTTGCAAGTGTCTATGGACGGTGGTGATCACTTAACATCAGGTGAACCATCTGTTTGTTTGCCTCCTATTACAGAAAAAAAATATATTTATATATATATAAAATTTAGATGTCTCTATATTAGATATATGAGATACATCTCTAGTCTGACACAATCACAATACAGTTGGTCATGCTTGCTAGCATGTAGCTGACGCAAGACTATGTTTTTCTCCTGTGAAAGATCCCACTCAATGAGCCTAGTGAAGTTTTCACCTTAAAAACTACAAGAAATAACTTAACACATTGTTGATAAGTGTCAAGTTGAGTTAACATTACACTTACATTATCTATTTTAATTTATGAAAGCCAAACCAATCAATACTCAGATTATAAAACTGGAGGGTTTCTATACTTGCTTGAATAGGCAAATCTCAGGAACTACTGGTCCCATTTGAAAAACTCTTTTCGTTAGATAGTTCATTTGTTGAGGATTGCTTTATACTATATATCATCACGCTAAGACCAATAAGAGTGGAACACCAATGATGAATGTTTCCACATTGTTTCTTTTTTTTCTTTTGAGAGCTTCCACTTCATGTTAGCATTGTCCAAATTAACTATTATATACTAGTATGCAACATAGCAAAAGCTTTGTGCATCCTGTTTACTTGTATCAGAGTTAATAAAAAAGAAAATGTTTCCTTGGTATTTAGTTTATATTTCAATAATAATAATAGTTAAAAGACGTACATAAAACTGTTTCTGAGTGAAAATGTCAGTCAACTCTATCAGAAAAGTAGATAATAAAAAGTATATATTTACTAAATTAATCCTTTGAATAATATTCTCACGATTTTTCACTCAAAAAAACAAATTGTGTTGGTACTGAAATTGAAGAAGTAACCTACCATCATGTTCTTCCCCACAGGTACAAGCATTCAGATGCCTCCAAGGAACTGGACCAATCCATCGGAGCCAACACTGACAGTACGGTTTCGCAAGCCCACGATTGTTGCTTGATATGGATTTTGATGCAACATTTGACGTAAACATTTTCTCCACAAAAATATGTACAACATATAATTATTATTTCGATTACAAAACACCTGCTTGTCACAACAAACTACATAGTACATGGACATGCTACAAAAGTACCATTCCTATAATACTAATATACTCTTTGAAAAGTACAAAACAACAGTTGGTAGCAATGACTTCTCCAGTATATTACAACCACAGAGTACTTTGTATTATTGGAAAATTACAACTAGCCTGGGTATTATATATACGGCAGATTATTTCGTTCAGAAAAAAATTAAAAACTCTTATTTTTAATTCTTTAAAAATTTATGACATAAATACTTATTAAAAATGAATCAAATTTATGTAGACTTCAGTGTTTTCATACACACACATATAATTTAAAGTATAAAGAGTACATAAACATCTTTATCATTAATGTACTCTACAAATTTCCGAACGAATATTATAATTGTGTGGGTTGGCTTAGAAACTTCCGGAAATGTCTAGAACAGTTAGGCGGTAATTTTAAAAATTACTAATTCATTAAACGATAGACGTGATTCTAATTTTACATAAATAAGACTAATATTAGAAAATTAATAATTAATAACATCCTGGTACGGTTTTGCTATAGCTACTATAAGCTCGGATTCGAACCCACATCTATTGATGCAGTGTTAGCATGCACCATCACCGAACTATTATTTAAGTTGTATAATATTTCTAAATGTAAATATTATTTTAAGATATCAATTCATATCACTTTTTAGATCAAAGATATATGAACTGTATGTGTATGCATAAACATGATAGTATAAGTACACCGTAAGGTTATGGGTGCATACAAATTACAAAGTAATTGATCCTGAAGGATTTATTGATTGAAAATATTATTTCATGTTGGCAGCGCCGATTGTTTTGCTTCGTTTCGCGCACTCCACCCACAAATGGCTGTCAGGAGCTGTCTTTTGTAGTAGAATATATTTTCGCATTTGTAATTTTATAAAATAATCCTTGTATATTCGTGTTCCTAAAACAAACTACATCATCGTAAATATTGTGTAATCAAAATGGGGTTATAAACCCTCAATTACAAACTATTGGGAAATAATAATTTTATTTAGTTTTTCCTTTGAGATTACAGGTAATTATTTTATATTTGCGCTTTATAACTTTAATTATAATTATTCTAGGATATTGTGTAAAAAAAGAGACATACAGTTTAATTGTTAATGTGAAACTAATGGTAGGTCACAATCTTATGATTAATTCACATAAGAATTTTAAGATGTATTATAAATCGCTGTTTCTAAAAGCGCCTGAATTATGTCTGTAATTTTATATTTCAGTTTTTTCATATGGCATCAAGCGGTAGCTTACTCTGAAGTATCAGAGTACTAACGCTAATCTAGCGTCAAAGTAAGAAGGAGTTCGTTCAGATGCATTTCTGGATAGACAAACGCAGCCATTGTGCATACAGCGGCCGACACAGAGTGCCTTCGTCTCTGTCTGCTGGTTAGTGTTGCTGACATATATTCCATGATTATAGTCCCTATGCATACAAACATTTATTCAAAATACCACTAATGGATGTTAGAACTACGACATGTAAGAACTAGCCTCTGCCTGCATAGAATAGTTATTTTGGGCTAATCCTAACATGCAGCGGAAGCTCTCAAAAAGAAAAAAACCCTGGTTTTGAAACATTTTTCAATGGTGCTCGGTTCCTATTGGGCTTAGCGTGATGATGTATAATGTATCCTTGATAAACATGTAAAGAATTTTTCAAATCGAACCAGTAGTTCCTGAGATTATCCCTTACAATGTCACAAACTCTATATAATATTAGTATAGATTGAACATTAGCTATTTTGTTTAGGTTGCAGCAGGCTACACTTATACACTATATATTAAGTGTAGGTTTACATCAGTGTACAGGCATAAGTAAATAGGTTCAAGCAAGTTTAAAAAAATCTCTGAGGTGTAAGAGCTCAAATAATTATATTCCTGCTTATGAATAGATTTTCAACTTGAAATTGATAGTTAACCACCAATACCAAACATCTTTCTTGGTATCTTCAATTTGTCACAATTTCCATGATCAAATTATAAATACCTAGCTAATAAATCAGATTCTGTTTTTATGCCGTGAAAACCATTTACATATTTGGATTAATTGTGTATTAATTTTAATTCTTATTTTGTCAGTTAATACAATTTCTACTATTGCAACTCTTTACTGATCAAAATATTTAGTAAATCCCTCTATTTCTTTGTATAAGTCTCATCAAAACTAGTCCAGAAATATGTCGTCTGCTATTGTCAGATCTAGTTTATATTATGCTATTTATTTTATTAAACGTAATCAGCAATGGGCAATATAAACATATACTGCAAAAACAATTGTTTTTACTGAATGCCTGCCTTTTAAAACTCCATTATTATTGGACAGCCTGCAATCCTGCAATAAGTGGGAGTGTTTAATTAAAGAAATAATTGTGATAAGATAGCATAGTGATTGGGGTTTTTTAATGTTTACAATGAACTAGAAAATTCATCATCCACCGTTCCTGCATATGCATTTGAGATCCAGTTCTAGGTTTAGTATGTTACCTATAAAATATATAGAATAAATTTTAACCTATTGCAGGTGTAGCTAAACTTTTCCATCCATGGCTCACTTTCAACATTGGTATTTTGTTATGGTGGCACCCTAACCTAGCTAGCTAGTTGAAATAGATACAATCAATAAGATTATGTTTAATGTTTCTTACATAGTTACATAGTTATATATATTATACAATAGTTACATATATTTCATATCCACAACATAGTTCTTTGTTGGCTGGGAAATTAATTGTTTACACAATCTTTACTTTGTAGGGCGTCGTTCGGTGCACAGTTTGGGAATCTGTGGTCTCCAGTGCTAGTTATATTTGTTACAGGCAGAGCGCGAGGGCGCGTGTGTGCTGGTGCGGTAGGGGTGGGAGTGGGTGTGGGACGCAAGGGTATGGCTGCACCAGTGCACCGGTTTGCGGCAGTAGATTGCCCACCACGTCGCCCGCACCGTACTCCTAGGCACTATACGTATGTCTTTTAAAATTTACCTATTTATCTTCATTTATCTGCTTAATTAAACAATAATATTTCATTAAAACATCTGCAACTACCTCTTCAGTCTTAAACAAATTATGGCATACCTCTACTTACTTTATGTGGGGGCTAAGTTAAGCTGACTGATGTATTATGTTATTGTTATATTTCTAGTAACTACTATCATGGGATCATAATCATCAGCCACTTTGTGGCCTTGTTATATGGAGCTAGTTATAAACATCGAACAACTATAAAGTAAATTTAAAAGACAATTTAAATCCCTTAACAATATCAAAATCATACATAGTCTCTATTATGTACACATACAATTGCACATTGGGACACAAGCATACCCATGCATACACACATCTGTGTACTGTATACAATATGTATCTGCCTTATTTAGAATATGTGACGCTTATTTATATGTTAGCTGGGAAATTTAAGGCCTAGCTGAAAACTAGCACTGTTTTCATAGCTTATGTCATGTCTCATTGTGATAGTTTTATTTTTTATGTTTAAGCGTTTTTTTGTACATTTGTATTACTATTGATAGTATTAGTATATCTTTTTTTCTTTAAAAGAAAGCTGAGGAGCTTATTGTATAGTTCAAAGAAAACTGGTATAACTAAATTAAAAAGGTGACAAATTACAAGTTAGATGAATGAGAGACATTAATTAGTGGGCGTAAGGGGTGTCGAATAACATCATAAGACTTGAGACACCCAAGCCAACCTCACCTGCACGTGGTGCACCCTGCTGAATAACGAACGAGGCAATGGCGCAAGCGGGGTGGTAGGGTTTTACAGCCCGACTGGGTCGCAACCACCATGTATATGGCGAAAAAGCCCGTAATAGTGATTCGCTTCTACGGGTCGCGTTTCGGGATCAGCCTGTGCATATCCAGCTTATTACACGCCGGCATGATAGTGGCGACCGGCGATGGACAGTGTGTCAATCGCCGGTCGCTATTATTTTTGGATTGTACTGTGCTTACCATCAGACATAGTGCAGTCACTTTGCCGTGCTACAATAAAAAAAAAGGTAAAACATCAATCACAACAAGAAAGATATGTTGGGGCAGTTTAGAAAGATATCTGATGTACAGTCATGTAATCTGCATTCACAAACTGAGTGATTATAAAATATTGATATTCAGTTTAATATGAACTAAATTCAATTTTAGTCTTTGTTAGTGTCTTTAAATTTTTTAAGGTTTTCATGTTTTAACACTATGATCTGAGTTGGTTAATTTTGTAATGTAATGGCTCGTATGCGACAGACCGCCGCCGATGCCAACCGTACACGCGACCAGGCGGCAGAACGACGAACCGACTCTGTATGTGGAGATCCCACCGGAGCCCGTGCAGTCTGTGCAGTCCGTGCAGGCCGTGCAGCCCGTGCAGCCGACGATCGCGAGCCTAGCGGCGGCGCGGAGTGTGACTCCAGACACGTTGCTACGCACGGCGGCACTGGGACTGCACCATACGCCGATGATGGCGCCGCACCTCAAGTTCGGCATGCTCGTCTCCTTCGCCCTCGCCACTGTCTTCCTAGCCGGAGCTAAGTACTATTTCGATCGACAGGTCAGTCCATTAAATCAATTTCTACTTTATTCTTTTGTCTAAATAGTAAACAGATCCACCAATGTAGTTTTTGGTGGGACCTTGGAACATCATGTAGATTTTATATTTTATTCATTATCTCGTGTTATTTGGCTCTATTGTATTATTAGTGGTATTTTACGTAATATAGTTTAGTTTTGCACAAATGAAGTGTCTATGAAATAAAACCATGGAATATAGATTCTGACTTGTCACAAAAACTACCTGGAAAGTTCTAACAAGAAGGCCATCATCTTGTTAGAACAATGAAATGAGCACAAGAAACATGTAATATGGTCCACTAGAAAATGGCAGTACCAATCTAATAGAAGATTAGTTGGCAAAAAAAAAAAAAACAAATCCACCAATCTCATTTAGATAAGTATTACTGCTATTTGTGGTAGCTGTTCTGTTCCTTCGGACTAACTTCCAAAACGGTAGTGCCGATTCTGGTGAGATAACAAATTAAAAATAACAACTAGTATATTAAATATAAATTTATTAGATGATCAGCTATTAAACGCCAAGAATTACATAAGCGGATTTTTTATAATTGCTCTTACTCTCTTCCCCACTCTTACGTAAACATTTATGTAAGTTTGTTCCGGTTTAATAAAGTACTATTGCTGACGTAATCACTACCTGTACCTCCCACGTTATCCTGATAATAAAAAAAACTTTAACAAGTTAATTTAAACTTTCCTCATGAATCACTTTATCTACTGGTGAAAATCACATGAAAATCTGTTCAGTAGTTTTTGAGTCTATTGTGAACAGGCAAATCGAATCAAAAACACTTTATTCAATTTAGGCCCTAATAAGGCGCTATGAACGCCAAAACAACCACCGGTTCGGAAAACACCGAGAACAATCATCTTGAAGAACTAACACGAAATTCGACTGGAGTACATCATTTTAACATATATATTTCCAACGGGAACAATAGATCGACAGACATGGCGGAGGACTTTTATTATATAATATGTAGTGATTATTGACTGTATTATGCGTAAGTCTGAACTTGAGGCGATATATCGATAACGCGATGAGACATTTGGTCTGTGATCGGTTAGCTGGGACGTGAGGGTATAGGCGGGGCCGCGGGCGGCGGGGAGGCGGGCGTGGTGTGCGCGGCGGTAGCGTGCGTGTGCGGCGTGGGGTGTGCGCTATCCGTGTGCCGCGCCAAGCCGCTGCCGGTGCTGCCGCCGGACCGGGTCTCCTCTACCGCACAGCGTGACCGACCGGTACCCCTATACCTCTAATAAAGCCCTGCTCAACACATTTTATGGAAGTTTTTGCCGGGATTTTAGTCTTGTATTATTTGACTCTATTTTGTGTAAATTTGGTGGTGTTTTACGTAATATAGTTAGTTTATTGTGCATAAGTGAAGTGAATGGAAAATAATACCACGGAGCATGAATTACTGAGATGCCACAAAAACTCCCTGGAAGGTTCTAGCAACGGATCCACCATCTTGTTAGAATATTGATTCATACGATGTTTAATTAATATTGAAATGATCGCTCGACGCTTGTAATATTATTGACTACGTGACAATGGCAGTAATAATCCGATTATTTTAGATTGTTGCCAAAAATAAAAGTAAAAAAAAAACACATTCTATGCCATGTGTACCACCAGTGGTACACATTAAACTTCACGTGTACCACTACTAGTACACATTAAAATTGGTCTTTAGGCCAAGTGTACCACTGGCTTTGACGACCGTAAGTGTCATACATGTGTGAGGTCAGCTACTACTAATTTTTAAAGCTCGAATCTTATGTTTATCCTTTGATAGTCTGATTAACAAACGGTAGTGAGATATTTTCAGTTTTTATAGAATGTTGTCCCTGTTGACGTGTTTTCACTGCAGTGCAACGCGATAATTGCAACTCGTATCTTCCTTTTCGGCGACTAACTCATGTTTGAGAATAAATAATAAAGAAATTCTTTTTTATTTCCGAAAAGTGCGAATGTTTAGTTTTTTTTTTAAATTCGTTGAAATATGTCTAGTATATATTATGTCCTAGTATATAGGATAAAAATAATAAGCCGACTACGTAGTTCGGGACCCCGTATCATTGATATGGGTAATACAGTGGTAACTAAGCTCTTGTTTCTACAATAATATATTTGCAATAATATATTGCTGTCAATGAATGTATATTCTAATATTGGTATAATATTTTGTACAGCTTCCCCCGGAGCCGATAGAGGAGTCCCCGTCGACAGCGGGTGCGGGGAGTCAGGTGGGGGGTCGCGAGGGCGCGGAGGCTCCGCCCCCGTACAAGATAGCGGTGCTGATGCCGGCGCGTGAGCCTAGCCCTCCGCCCCCCTCCTACAGCTCGCTCAGCTAGCTGCACTCGCCCGTCGTCCAGGAGTTCATCATCTAAACTGCCTCTGCGAGTAAGCTCTCCGACCACCATAGCCACTCAAATCTGCCTAAAACTCTTCAAACATCTCATACATGCGTCGTTATAAAATCAGCTAAAATCCAATATTAATTGTTCATATATAGTTTTCTTTTTAAAAGCCTTGTGAAATATGTCTGTAAACATAAAGATTAAGATAAAGCTTAAAGAAACGAAATGGAGAAATGAATACAAAATGACTAATGAATTTTTGGTTGTTTAGAAATTTGATTATTTTTCGGATAAAATAATGTAAATTACCATGATGAGTAAGAGCGATCACTGTAGGTGTCTTTCGATATATCTTTTGACTTGTGATCAATTTTCTAAAAAGACTTACAGATGACGTATTTTTAATTACCTTCAGTTCATTTGTAAAGAAATAACTGTTTTTTTTTTTTATTAAAAAAAACGCTTGCAGTGCATCATATCTGCTTAATATTGTAAGTGGTATGAAAAATATAGCAGGCATCCAAAATCTATCTTATCCTAAGAATCAAAGATGTAAGCTCCTGGACTACGGTCGATGTGTTTTTTAAAACACAACATAATATATTGACTTATATTCAGTTTAGTTTAACCTTAGATATTAGATACTGTTCATTGAATTTGTGTAATAAAAAATGTTTGTATCTTTAGTACATTATGAAGCATCGATTTGAGAGAAATAATAAATATATGATTCTGTAATAAAAAAAATGGGTAATAGTGTTACAATCTTTGTGAAAATAAAGCGCATATAAATTCCCTATCTGTTTAATAGAAAGTCACATTTATACAATTTGATAATTGCAACACTTATTTGAACTGACAAGCGGAGTTGTCAATCAAAAGTGTTAACCTTATTTTTTAATTTACTATTGAACTGATATTTATAACAATAAATAAACGGTGTTCATTAATCGACGTATAATATAACGTTTAGGTATAATCTCTGTGTAGTTTTGTATCCGATTAATTAATATGTAATTTAATATTGGTAACCCCAATATATATAATATATTCGTATAGGATATGTATCTTATAGTAATGAAATATGATAGTTCTAGATTGTCGTCCAATGTGTATAGATTAAGAGCTTACTTGTTCATATATGGTAATATCGATAAAATTGATGTATGGGGAATTGAAAAAAGACCAAGCGTTCTGTTCCCTATTTAAGATTTTTTATCAACATTATTTTGGTTACTTACGAAGTTTTAGACTTTGGTCTTATTCACCCACCAGAAGACTATTTTGGTTACTTAATACACATTTATTATATGTGTTAATATATCGAATATTAATTTATGCTCCCTCATGGAAATTGACATGCCATTGGTATTGGCCATTTTTATTTTCCATAAAAATGATTAAAATGATGATTTTTAATAGTGTTTTTTGTAATTAAAATGCGTAGATCTATATCATGGATATATACCCAGCTGATATTCCATTGTTGTTTTTGTCTGTGGTCATTAATAATAAGTTTTAAAATTACCTGTAACAGCAATTTATTTATTTAAGTTCCTTTAAATGGGTTATTATATTTTCCTTATGGAATTATAAATCTATTTCAATTATTGAGTTTTATTTATATTTATTACTTGGTTAATTATCAAGTAATGTAATTGGTGAAAATTAAAAACGTGTTGTATTTATTAGTGTTTAATTAAATTTATGATCTCATTGTGATGTTAATTTATAGCTTAAATTTATAATTGTTGATAGTCGAATTAATTTATTGTTATTATGCTTCGAATGATTGTAACGTTGAGTTGAATTGTTTGTTAGTGATGTAATTTGCGTGTTTGGGTTATTTTATATTGAATGTGTAGGAAACCGGTATATTATATTCAATGTTATTTTCAAGCAATAATGTCAGTCTAACCAAAGTCCGTTATCAATGTGTCGAAATTCTCATCAGTTCTGAAAATGAAAGTGAGTACGTAGCATAGACAATAGAGGCTTACTTGTTTAAAGTTTGATAACATTATAATTTGATTTTTCGAGTCAACCAAAGGCCGGATTGACTCTTAAATAATTGATATAAAAAGTATTTGTTTGCAAAAACTTTGATGATGTAATTTAATTTACATATATATATATATTCCATAATAAAACCATAATCTAGTCATATACTGAATAATATTAAATGTATGATATTTTGTAAAGGTTGGGTACACTTTCTTTCCCCTAGAGTTGCTCTGTTTTTATTCATGAATTAAAGGGAATTTCTATATTTATAAAAAACAACTATGAAACTCTATGGTTGAGAAATAACCTATTATATTATAGGTTATATACATCTCAAAGAAATCTATATGATTCCCGAACAGCCCATGCTTGTATCCATCCTTAAAGTCATAGATAATAAGAAACCTAATTGTCTTAGTAATAACTTGGTGTGATTGATGTATGGTGTATATTTAATTCGAAGGAATGACGTTTTTAACCTTTTAATAAAGATGGCGAGTTACGACTAAAAGTGAAAACATTGCTTACAAAGGAACTGAAATCCTGAAGGGTTTTGATTATGTTACCAACGATTAACGCCCATATTCTAGGACGTTTTAACAAACCTTTTGTTTTCTTCACTTCACTCCACTCCACGTCTGTCAAAGAATGTTGTAAAAAATCTCCACCAAAGTTCCTTGATATTTTTCCTCATTCAAGGTGTAGAAGCTACTGTTAAACTCAAGGTAC
Source organism: Antheraea mylitta (assembly GCA_014332785.1). Lineage (NCBI taxonomy): Eukaryota > Metazoa > Arthropoda > Insecta > Lepidoptera > Saturniidae > Antheraea > Antheraea mylitta. The sequence continues at coordinate 1,730,596 of JACEII010000002.1, forward strand.
CTTGGGATCTACGTTAAGGAATATTCGAGGAAGAATTACGCCATTGTTTATTCTACTCATACATCCACAGTTAGAAACAAAAGTTGATTGTGTATTTAAATATGTGATATTTTTCTTTGATTACTTTCCGCTTATTTTAAAATGATTTCTATGATAATCTAAATAATTATCTTCAACGGAACATACATAGTATGGGACATGGGACAGGACATAGTATGGTATCCCTAGATTGTCTTCAGTGCCACGATACGTATACATTGATAGCACCCAAGGCGTCGGTCCACACCGGTGCCCAAGAGCCGGCCTTCGCTCGCAGTTCTGCCTCTCAATTCTGGGCAGGAGGTACTACTACCCTCAGCGCTGGGGGGTGTAGTTAGAGGCATCTTCCTCTCATCCACCACCCTTCTCTATGCGACCACCTCAGCCTTGAACTCGCCTACTTAGCAACGGAATTTTTCGTTTTCGAAAGGTCCTTGCGGCCCCCATCGGCTCCTTTATGCTAGAACCCTTCAGATTCCCGGGCTTAGGATTTCCATTGAAGATCGTCGCCAAATCCATTGAAGATTGCCCTCAAATCTCAACCTCTCGGCAACGAGGCCATAAATTTCCAGAGGAGTAACATCTCTCTCCACATCGAAGCTATCGGTAGAGCCAGCAGCAGAGCTAACCGAATTAATATATATGGCCAGTGCCCGATCAAACGGCCCGGCTGGGCACCCCCCTTTGCCTTTCTTCTTCGATAGGAAGGTATCTTCGGAGCCTTCCTATCCGAATCGAACACTTGGGCAGACCCATTTACATGCTTCTACCCAGTTATAGGCAGTGGAGTGGAGACCGATATCCTATGAGTCAATCACTACCGTAATAAATATAGTACATATCAGAACTTTACCTCCAGCAGTATCTTCTGGTAAATTGTCACTATTAATGACATGCTTTATATCTACATCAGTTGGTTCTAATGAGACATCATTCACCACCATAATATGATCTTCTTTTGAAGGCTCAGGTTTGGAATGGTTTGATCATCCTTTCACAAGATCATCAAGTTTTTCGATAAACAAGTAGATAAAATATATTGTAAATTCTGTGAGCTGTAACTGCCATCTTTGTTATGGGAACTATGTTATTTTATAAGAATAACTTTTTAAAACGGAAATAATCTGTGTCTACGTCTTTTGTAATAGACGCTTGAATAAAATACAAATGTATGTAAATGTGTTTTATAGTTTTATTTTCACCTCGCGTTATTGATTTTTTAATAATTGTTTGTTACGTCATAAAAGTCGAAGCAGCAGATTAGGTCCCCCTCGGCAGCGGCTCAAGCCTAGGTCCGTTTCCTCGGTATGGTGCCCTTGAGTTCGCTTCTCGCGCGATACAGTGACACAAAATCTTACATCGCTGCAACATTACACATATCACCCTCACACACGTGCACGCATATACATGAATGTGGAAGGGTTTTGTTTCTTTCCCTTATCGATCTGAAATAGTTTAGAAAATTATCTGATACGAAATATGTATAGGAATTATTGAGGTATGTATACTTGGTACACACATATGTTTCAACAACTCATATATGTATGAATAATTAGCTTAGTCAGCTCAGATAGTTCGCGAATTGCACATATCAGGCAACAGCCCAAGCCGAGGTGTGCCGTGCACCCTTGAGCTAGTTGTCAAATAAAATCGGCTGAATGCCCTAAGCGCTCGCCTTAGTAGTCCGGTGAAGCTGTTAAGACCTTGCTGGGTCAATAGTGTAGTCATTTCGAGAAAAAAAAAGTCGAAGCAGCCATAAAAACTGCCCGACAGAAGTGAAAAATCAAAACGGACATAAATGAGTTGCCTTTTGAAATTTTACATGAATTTTTTAAATTTATATATTGAAATTATGGCAATTAGTCTGGTTTTGTCATCTGTTCGCACTCCGAAGAACAATTATATGCATTTTATTAATTAATCAGACATGAGGCTTCAAAATCTCAATACAACACACCAATATCACAATGTGAACTATGTAAACTACACGTCGCTAGTCCGACGTAAGCTGCCCAATAAGTAGCACAAGTAAGCACAGAGCTTCATCACCGACAACTCGAAGCATGACGTTCAATTGAATCAAGAGTGGCCAGCTGATCCATCCCATAAGTGGCAGCAATATACCACACATGAGCGTACTTGAGCTTGGTTCAGGCTGAGAAGTTGTTTTGGTGTGAAATATCGCTTAACTTTAAAGAGAATCCAAAGTTTCCTCGCAGCTGTACTTGCTTTCAGTTCAATTGAGCGCCCAAAATTGAGGTCTGAAGATAGCTGGATTCCGAGAAGCTCCAGGTTATCAGTAACTTGCAAGGAAACACCTTGAATAATAGGAGACAAGTTGAACGGACTCTGTTTTGTAGAGAAGTGACACGCCTGTCTTTTCGGCGTTAGATATAACTAGGTTTGAATTATGTTGATTATTATTTAATTTATTTATTATTATTATTGTAAATACTAGAAACTGTAATAAACTGGTCGTCCCATGTTTCAGACTTAGTAAAACCAGTAATAGGTTCTTAGTAGGGGTGTGCGAATATCGTTCGAATCGAATCGAATCGAATATCAATATTCGATTCGAAATTCGAATCGAATAATTCGAATTTTCGAATTATTCGAAATTCTTCGAATAATTCGAAAAATTTCGAATAATTCGAAAAATTTCGAATAATTCGAAAAATTTCGAATAATTCGAAAAATTTCGAATAATTCGTAAAAATTTCGAATAATTCAAGAGTTTTCGAATAATTCGTGAATTCAGGGGGTATTCTAGTCTAGAAGCACGAATTTCAGGTAATTTTTTGAAGTGCCGTATAAAAAGCAATCAATATTTTTACCATCCATTTTTTTATAAGTTATTTATTAACATTTCATTTACAAGAGTACAGAAAAAAAATAAAAAACTTGGAAATTCAAAAAATTAGCAGTTGATGAAGTGGGGGGGGGTCTCAAAAAATTGGCACGTGACCATGCCCACGATTCCAACCCTCCTAGCAATCGGAAATAAAAAAATCAAAATGATTATTAATCTAGAGTAATGTCGCTATGGCATGAACTAGGGAAAAGTTGAAAAATTTTTTTTCACAAAATGGCGACCGCTTGAAAAAAAAAAATTTTTTTTGTACTTTTTTTTTTGACATTTTCGATTTTTTTTAAAATAGTAAAAATTAAAATTGGGGGATGGTCCTAGTTCATGCCATAGCGACATTCCTCTAGATTGATAATCTTTTTTATTTTTTTATTTCCGATTGCTAAGAGGGTTGGAATCGTGGACATGGTCACGTGCCAATTCTTTGAGACCCCCCCCCCACTTCATTTAAACTTTAAATAAAATGTATATTGACTGTTAAATTTTTAATCGAAAATTGAAAATAAGAAACCCAAAAAATTTTCGGATTATTCGAAAATTTTCGAATTATTCGAAATTTTTCGAATTATTCGATATTTTTCGAATTATTCGAAATTTTTCGAATTATTCGAGAACTTTCGAATAATTCGAATTTTCGAATTATTCGATTCGAGTTTCGAATCGAATATTAATATTCGATTCGGAACGAATAATTCGTAAGTTCGAATTATTCGCACACCCCTAGTTCTTAGGTAACAGTGTTAGGTTTTACAATAAAGTCCTAAATCATGTTACTGATTTGCCGGACTGCAAATTTAAGCGCCACGTCAAGAGGGTGTTAGTGTCAAAACGATATATTATAAAGTGGTTCAGTATGTGAACGATAACGCGGATAACACCCTAGTCGTAGCCCGCGGGGGAGACTGGAAGGAGGTGGAGCGCCTGGTCACGATGGTCACAACCCTCGTGGTCAGGCGCATAAGGAGGGTGGGCCTCAGGGTGGCCTTCGAGAAGACCGAGGCCTTCTTTTTCACGGGCCTCGGCGGGGGCCACCACCTGGGGCCCACATAATGGTGGAGGGCGCCCGGATCAGGGTGGTGGCCCAAATGAAGTACTTGGGCCTCACCCTGGACGGGCGCTGGCGTTTCGAGCCCCACTTTGCGGGGCTCCGACCGCGTATTGCTGGGGCGGCGGCGGCACTCGGTCGGCTGCTCCCCAATATTGGGGGGCCGGGCGCCGGGTGCTGCCGACTTTTCATGGGAGTCGTGCGGGCGATGGCCGTCTACGGGGCACCGGACTGGGCAGACGCCCTCGGTGCCGCCAACGTGCGTGCGCTGCGCAGACGCAGCGTACGGTGGCACTGAGGGCAATCCGGGCGTATCGGACGGTGTCCTCGGCGGCGGCCTTCACGCTCGCCGGCTCCCTTCCGTGGGAGCTGGAAGCTGGGGGTTCTCGCCGCCGTGTACCAATTTACGGCGACGAGAAAGCGTAGTAGGGAGCCTCCGGCTCCCAGGGAGATAGAGGTCAAGAGGCGAGAGTGTAGGGATGGGGCGCTAGTAACGTGGATGCAGGACCTGGTGGACACGCGCTTCGGGACGTACACTGTCGACGTCGTCAGCCCGGTCCTGCGAGAATGGATAGGGAGGAGTTTGGGCTCCCTGACGTTTAGGCTGGTGCAGGTACTAACCGGGCACGGTTGTTTCGGGTGGTACCTGCACCGGATCGCTCGTAGGGAGCCGACCGCCGCCTATCACGAGTGCGGCGCTGAGGAAGACACCGTGCAGCACACGCTTTCTGAGTGTGTTGCGTGGGAGGGACAGCGCCGCACTCTGGAGGCGGCGGTAGGGGAGAATTTGTTGCTGCCGAGTGTGGTCTCTGCCATGCTCGGCAGCGAACAGGCAAGGCGAGCAATGGCCTCCTTTTGCAAAGAGGTCATCTCGCAAAATGAGGTGGCGGAGAGGGCCCGCGAGGCTGATCCTCTAAGTTGCCATCTCCGCCAACAGAGGACCGGCAGGAGGAGGCGGCGCTTTGCCCAACTCCTCCTGCCACCGTAGCCGGACCTGAGGGGATGCAGTCGGGGGGCTCTTCCCTTCATTGCACAGGTCTGGCGGACGAGGAGAAGCAGCTGGTGTGTACCCAGCTTCCTCTCTGTAGGTAGGAGTCGGGCGGCCATCTTCCACCGGGCGGACCGTTGGGGCGGCTCTACAAGGTTGATTAGCTAGAACGATCCCTTGCCGCCCCAACAACACGGTCTGTCGGTACACCGTGTGGGTTTTAGTAGTAGTAGTATGTGAACGATAGTGATGTCTGGAATTGACTTTTCTCTGTGCATCCACTATAAGCTATTGTATGCTGTAGTGGAAAAATATTTAAAAAAAAAAGTACCTGATCGAGTTTCTTGCCGGTTCTTCTCGATGGCTGGGTTGTTTTCCGAACCGGTGGTAGTTTTTGAAATTCATAAGCGCCTAAACTAAATAAAGATTTTTTGATTTTGATTACCCCAATCGGAAACAAACCTAAGCTTCTAATAAAAAGCAAACTTTTTCAATCCCAATTATGGGTTTTTTTATCGCTATTAATAAAATTATCGAATCGCTCCAAAATGTTCTACCTGATTTTGAGACTTAAGCGTAAACCATCATAAAATACTCTCTTGTTGAAGTTGTCACTATATTCTTTATTTAATTATCATTCTAAAACTCTGTTTTTTATAGCTCACAGTTGGCAATTGGAAAGAAGATTCACATTATATTACTACACGTTATTCTCTTCGTTCCCCTCTATTAACGCTGGATAAAGCAAATCACTTTTGCGGAAAAGAAACGAAATAAAACAACCCATAAGCTCATATTCGAATACATTTTTCTACAATATTTTAAGTACATTCATTAGACACGTAAATACACATTTATTTTTATTAATGGGTAAAAAAAATGCATTGTTTGGTGTAAAATATACAAAATTAACACAAAATATATTTTTTTGGTAAGTGTATGTATAATAAAAACATTTACTCATATAATCAAAAATAGATGTCGTAATTCTATAAAATTAATACGATATTATTTACATACCATTTATAATTAATTTTAATAACATAAAAACTGTGTAAATTTAACTCGATAGTTAAAAATAATGCAAATTGGAATGTCAATCGAGAACAAAAATAAATTATAAAGATATTAATCTAATGTTGAATTTTAGTACAATGTTGTGAAAAGGACAAAAGTATTGTTCAAGAGAAAGACCGTTGCACTATCCTACAACTGAGAAAGATGGACGACCACCGATAGAACGAGACAACTGTACACAAAGAGTCTACGAGTAACAAGCATAAATATTATTAAAAAAAAAAACAAAGTGTTATTTATTAAAAGTCACAACTACCGTCACGTATACAGAATTTAATGCGCTGTATTTTGTTTTAAAAACTTTAAATATCGAGTACAAATAGTTTTTTTTTTATTTTCGACATTTATTTTGAAGACAGATAAATATTAGAAAAAAAAACAACATTTTATTGATTAATAGTCACAACTACTCTCACGTGTCCCAAGTTGCATTCACTATTTTTTATGTAATCAAATGGATACAATTATTTATTTTAGATATTTCATTTAATTACAATATATATAAACAATAAATTACACTGGTATTATTACTGAATTATTTTAATAAAAAAATCTTAAATATTTATATCAACAAAACAATTTTACGTAATGTTCTTGAGCATATTAAGAATTAAAAAAAAAAAGTTTGATAAACTCACATTTATATTTAAAAAAAAACATTCACTTCATACAACTTAAAGTATGACTAGTGGAGAAATAAACAATTATTTGTCAAAACAATCATAAGCAATTTCACATAAGAAAAGGTAAGGCGAGGTCTAAATAATATGTTCCCAACTATAATTACAAAAATGTCTTTTTTTACTAACGATTTTAAACATAACTAAACGAAAAAAATATCTAAGTAAATATGTCATTTATGAATTCGTATAGACTCGGAACCAATCATATTACATTATTATTTCAAATAATTCAACTATCCAATTTAACTATTATTTATTACTAAGAGATGCGATTTTAATACATAATATATATTATTTCATAAAACTAGAACTTGGGTCAATAAACTTAAAAATATATATTACATTTGTTAACCCCTGTGCTTTAAAAAAAACGAATGTAGACTTAATGAGGCACAGGCCAACAGAAAGCTGGCAGCATAGTTTAAAAAACGCATTCATTACTATGAAAAACAATAACAAATTATGTAATGTAAAATTATAATTTAAAAAAATTGGCTAGATATTTGGTATGATCCGCCATTTTGATATCTGCGTCTTAAAAAAGCAGCCGAGGGGTTAAGTAAAAAATAAATGATACCTATATGTAGGTTATAACAAAAAAGACTAAATATTCTAATTAAAACAAACGATGTTAAAAGTTAATTAATAAATACTTTTTATATGATACACTTATAAAGTGATAAATAAAACAAATTCATAAATATCGTTTAAAATAATTCACGTACAGATCTATAGACGTGTATTGATCATTTGATTGTATGTGCACGCGTTGCTTTCTGGTGTCAGACGCTTTATACTCGCTGTATCTCGAACAATTTCACGTCCGTGTCGTACCATATCGGAGGGTCCACATTTCTGAATTATACAGGAACAACCCGTTTAACCCGAAGTTTTTTTTTTTTAATTTATCTTTGGCAATCAATCTTTCAGATTATTACTGCCATTGTCACGTAGTCAATAATATTACAAGCGTCGTACGATCATTTCTATATTAGGCATCGTGTGAATCAATATTCTAACAAGATGGTGGATCCCTTGTTAGAACATTCCAGAGAGTTTTTGTGGCATCTCAGAATTACATGCTCCGTGTTATTATTATTTCTGATTCACTTCACTTATGCATAATAAACTAACTATATTACGTAAAATACCACCAAATTTACAAAATAACACAAGATTATGAATAAAATACAAAATCCACTACATGACAGACTAAAATCCCGCCAAAAACTTCTATATACTGTCTCATTAATCCTTCTTTATGAATATTTTTTTGAAGTTATACTTCTTTTGGCGCGTTAGGGAAAAATGATGAGAGTAAATTTTACGATGCGTGCGCACATCGTCACGAAAAACCGACTCCTTGAAGTTAGCTATAGTCAACATTTTGTTTCTTTGTATTAAACCTTTCAATGTATTAAATGCCTTTTTTCTATTGTTAGTGTCGTTTTTTCTACAAACGTAGAATAAGGCGAAAGATAATTTTTTTTATCTTGTTACGCCAAAGAAGTATAACTTCTAACGCGTGTACATAAGTACACACACACGTTTTGTATAGTTAGAGTTTTGCAGTTGTGGAAACATCGCAAAAACGACTCAATAGTTTTCGATCATTCTTTTATATAACTTATCAAAGTATCTTCATTCAATATAAAGTTAATCAAGTTTTATGTAACTACGAAGTTTTATATGTATCTTTTTGCTGTAGAGAAATGGGGAAAACGGTATGCGCATGAGTAGGACAATGTAGACTATTTTTCGGATAACAGCTAGTAATGTGTTAAAGGTAAAAGCATTGAGTATTCATTGTAATATCATAATCGATTAGTGTAGGGATGGGCAAGTATTGATGACGTAGTATCTATATATCTAATACCTTTAAACGAGCAATTCTTGTATATTTTATATATTCAGGATCCCGGAAACAGCGTCATCTATTTCCGTGAAATGTTTATGTAGATAGTTTCGGAGACAATAAATCGATCTAGCTAGATTTTATTCATAGAAACCTTTTTTTAAGTGACATTTCAGTCAATTAAAAAATATAGCTAGAATATAAAGGTAAATTTCGCCGCCGCTGTCAAAACAAAAATAACTCAGATGGAACTTGGTTGCTTCGAAAATCCGTGTAACTCCAGTTCGAATCCAATTGTATATATATATATAATTTTTTTTTATTTTAATTAAATAAATAATTTCATTATTATGACTATAAGTGAGATATCTTTTTTGTGAAAAAAAAATGCTAATTTTGTGAGGCAAAAAGGTTATTTTAATCAGAAAATGTTTTTTAAAGAAACGGGGTAGGCTCGGTTGTCCAGGCACTTTATTATTGTCTGTAGTAAGTTCTTGATTAATGTAAAGATGAGTGTAGATGTTGAGAGTAGGTCCGTACCTTATATAGATGACCCCCCAGAGGTATGTGCGGAACCAGGCGGCGGTGCCCGCGTTGGCCTGGTACTTGCGGATGAGGATGGGATGAGGCACCGGCAGCAGCCCCACCAACGTACCATGCTGCAGGAACCTCAGAATCTCCGACTCATCAGTCAGACCCCTACCGTAATAACAACGGTTATATTATCAAAAATTAATCAGAATTCTAAGTTTCACTTCTATCGCGTGTCAACTCAAGAGTCGCTTTTTTTGTTTTTGTTTTTTTGGTTGTGTGTGTATGTACATTATGGTCGATATACTGACTTGTCGATGCATATCTTCTCGACCTGCGGCACGAGCACCTGCAGCAGGCGCATGATGGTCTGCAGCGGCAGCTTGGTGCGCCAGCTCCCCACCCACTCCGCGGAGGGGCGCCACTCGCCGCGCTCCTCCCGCCTGCTACCCACCGTTATGCTGTCCCTCTGAACACACAGACAGACATATAAATCGATTTTTTTATTTCAGATTTTCACAGATTTCTATAGGTGGTAGAACCACGTTGATGCTATAACTGGTTTCAGCACGAATGTGTCGGGTCGTTCGGGGCACTACCACCCTCACAAAAAAAAAACCAACGTGAAGTAACGTAAGTAACGGAGGCCCACCTTCCCTTCCTCTCCCCATTCCCTACTAACACAGGCTGGTAACGCATTTGCAACTCCTCTGGTGTTGCTGGTATCTATCGACGGTGGTGATCACTTAACATCAAGTGAATCACCTGTTCGTTTGCCTCCTATGATATAATAAAAAAAAAGACAGAAGGAAAAGAAAAGGTGAATCACCTGATGTTATGTGATCACCACCGTCCATAGACACTGGCAACATTAGAGTAGTCGCAAGTGTATTATTACCAGCCTGTGTTGATAGGGAAGGGAGGGAAGATAAGGGAGAGCAGGGGATGTGGTTCTCCAGCGCTCTCACAGACCGAACGAAACGCAAGATTTTTTTTTTCTTTTTTTTTTCGAAATGACTACGCTATTGACTAGGTGTTAACAGCTTCACCGGACAACTAAGGCGAGCGCTTATGACATTTAGCCGATTTTATTTTGGCAACCAGCACAAGGGTGCACACCTCGGCTTGGCTGTTGCCTGTTGCATGCAAAATCGCGACCTATCTTAGCTAACCTAGCTAACTATTCATATATGTTTGAGTTGTTGAAACGTATATGTTTACCAAGCATATACGCCTCAACAACTCCTCCATATATTTATTATCGGAAAATTGAGAGTTTTTCAGTTCGATAAGGGAAAAAAAGTAAACCCTTCCACTTTCATGTGTAAGCGTGTAGGCGTGCACGTGTGTGGGGTGATCGTGTAGTGTTGTAGCAGTGATGTATTTGTGTGTCACCGTATCGCGCAAGCAACGCACTCAAAGGCTCTCCCTACCGAGGGATCGAACCTAGGCTTGAGCCGCTGCCGTGGGAGGCCTAATCGGTTCGAAACGCTAGAATGCAAGCACTATTACTTCAGTTGGTGTTTCTGTGTGTATGATGGTTGTACTGGGGGCGAGCCGACACATTCATACCGAAACCAGTGATACCTTCAGCGTGGCTCAACCAACTATCCTTTAGTGCAGCTTTATTAACTCTAAAAATCTATCAACTAGCTACCTATTGATATATTCATCCAACACTATGCAATCGCCCAATCACTGTATGTCATACGATATCATTTTTTTTCCGAATTGACTATGCTATTGGACTTGCTGGCCTTCACAGCTTCACCGGACTACTAAAGCGAACGCTTAAGGCACTCAGCCGATTTTGTTTAAGTAACATGCTCAAGGGTGCACGGCGCACCTCGGCTTGGGCTGTTACCGAAGAAGAACCCGATCTAACCTCGCTAAACTATTCTAAGCTAATCGTACATGCATTCATTTTTGAATAATGCAATTAAAAATTGCATGATTCAAAAACACAACATGTAAATCGGAAAGAGGTACGATATCACAAACCTAAGGTTCCTATGGGCTATCATCCATTGACAACAATGAAAATGCCACAAAGATTGATTATAAAAACAAATTTCTTTCGAAAATAGAGTTTCTAACAGCTACTTCAATAAACTTCAAAATAATACCTTATTTAGATAGAAAATTTGATAAAAATTGTTAGGGCCGTTTCCGAGATACACAAAATAAATTTATATATACATAAGAATTACTTCTCAAACTATTACTTTTCATAGATAGTGTGCCTTACAAACTAGCTGTGGATTAGAAACAGAATATTGATTTGAACCACAGATGTACACTGTTTATATATCAAAGGAGTATTTCTGTCAATCATATTTAAGGCATTATTAACATTCGATTAATCTTAATCAATTTACTATTCAAGACATAAAGATGATCTCATTCTCCTTCCACTCTCCTTTATTTTCTCAATATATTATAAAATACATTTAACAGAATATTAAGATACACATACGTAAATAATTTATCAAAATCATCCCAAAATCTTGATTTTAAATGACAAAAACACTTTTATAATCGATGAAAAAGAGATAGAGCTGAAATTATCGATAAAAAAAGTCAACCAACTCACATGCGTCACAGCCCTCGGTTTTTCGAGGACCTCTTCAGCATCATTGTCGCCTCCTGGGCCTCCATCTTCTCCGTCGGGTCCGCAGCGTGAAGGCAGCAGGCGGTCCCGCGTGCCCCCCTCAGTGGTGGCGGCGCCTCCGCCTGCAGCACCGGCCTCTGAAGCACTCCCGGAAACCACCTCGAGGATCTGAGGTGGAGGGTGTGCTGATGCGTGCTCCGTCATCGATCCGATAGCTAAAACAATTACATTCGATACATTAGAGATCTTTTCTTTTAATTTTATTCGTTATTCTGTGCTTTTGACAGTTTTAATTTTGACGTTAGTTTTTATCGCGACAGTAGCCTAAGCTCCGTCTCGTAAGGTACTAAGCATTATAAAACCATCCCATATTACAAACATAACTCAGTGTTTACAGAAAAACTATTTACATCATTATTAGATATCGATATAGCGATTAACAAAACATTAAAACATCGATTTGATTTGATTGCCAAAACAAGAATTTCCATTCGATGTATGATGAATGATAACCCAAAGTAATTATGAAACATCGATTTATATCATTACTAGCTTTACATCGATTTGATATAAATTTGAGGTATCGCTTCAAAATTGTTCTATTTTCTTGATAAAATTTATTCTATTTCCTTTTCTGTCCTTTTTTTATGCGAAATTCATGGTGATCGGTTGAATATTTCAGGTGGGGCATTGTAACAAAACAAATTTATACGTACATTTACAATTTTAGTAAGGATTCGAATTCAATCATTCAATATAACGATGCGAAAAATCGAAACATCAATTTTGTTTACAAGGCACTTTATTACTGTTCAGTAAATCGACTGATCACGATACATCGATTTATATCGAACATCTTTGGATGATAAACAGTTTTATCAGTTCTACAAAATATTGATTAGGTATTTTCGAAAGTCGAATGATTACGATACATCAATCTGAATCGAACATTTCTGGATGGCAAACAATTTTATCGATAACCTATATGTAATAGAATATTGGTTAGGTATTATTCGATAGATCAAATGATTACGATACATCGATCTATATAGAAAATCTTTGAATAGCAAACAATTTTATCGATATTAGAGTATCAAAAAATTGTCGTGTTCCGTGGGTAGCTCACCGGGAGTTTCAGGGAGCGTGGCCTTAAGGGTCCCAGGTTCGGCAGGCTGAGCTGGTCGAGAACCTTCCATAGCCGTTTCACTCTCCGGCAGGCCTTCCACACCGCGAGACCTATAGATATCATTTTTCAAGTAAAACTTTTTTACACACTTTTTGCGTTTGACAATCTCTCTTCTTGATGATTTTTTTGTCGAATTTGTCAATACACGATATTGACAGAATTATGGAATTTTTCAAGTATGAAGATTTTTTTTTTTACTTTATTTTTGGCAACCATTCATGCCATTGTCGAGTAGTTAATAATATTACAACTGTCGTGTGATTATCTCAACGTTGCAACAAAATGGTAGCTCCATTGTTAGAACTTTCCAGAGAATTTTTGTGGCATGTCATTATTCATGCTACGCGGTATTTATTATTTTCCATTCACTTTACTAATGCACAATAACCGAAAACACTACCAATTTTACAAAATATAGAGTCCAGTAACAAATTATGAATTAAATATAAAATCCACTACACAACAGACTAAAATACCGCCAAAACTTCCAAGTATCAAGTTGGCACCCTCTTTAAATTACGAGCGAGGGTAGGTACTCGAGTTTCAACACATCTCCCTGCCCCCATGTTTCAAGGTTGTTATTCCCTGACATATATGAATTTAAAGTCAGTTTAACAAGATCAAGTCAGGGGGTCATTCGAGTATTACGTAAGCGCTAAATGGGGGGGGGGGGGGGGCGGATCTTTGATTTGCTTATTTTTGATGACACAGGAGACGAGGGTCTGGATGATGATTACATCAGCATTATTTATTATTTACTTCTTCGGATATTCTGTAAAATTTAGTCGCTACTTATAAATGTTTACGTAATGGGGGGAGGAATGTAAAGGCTTTGCTTACTTATGCTAACAGGAGGGGAGGAGTTACATATTTTAAAAATTCTGCTTACGTGATTCTTGAACGCCCCCTTACAGTGTAAATTGATAGGGGGAGGGTTTTAAGTGATTTGCTTACTTTTGCTAACAAGGGGAGGGGGATCAGAAAGTACAACTTGAACCTAAAGGGCATCTAGCGTGTAAATAAGGTTGGTTTGAACTGTCTGACCTGACAAAAGAGTGTTGGTGTTGGGGGGGATGAGCGGCGAGAGAGCTGGCGATGGCGGAGTGCTCGTGCGGCAAGTTGGCGAGCGCGTGGAACACTCCGCGTTTGCGGATTATCGTGTACACCAAGTTCGAGTTCCCTGTTCATTCACATTATTAATGTATACGTAAAGCGTAATTATTGACCAAGTATCAATCGAGTCAATACAGCAATTCTCCTTATTCATAGCATATATCACTGCATACTATAACAGAATCCTCTGCCACATCGGTCGGTCTATCTATTCGCGATAAACTCAAAAACTACTCAACAGATTATATCAACGGATAAATATCCGATCTGACCATACTGTAGAAGGAGATATATTTGACTAATTTTGTTCGCCTGCATAAATGTAATTTAATATCCAAGTACATAAACATTATTTTGGAAAACAAATTAGTCAATAATTAATTAAATACTTAATCCATCATTATTAACCAGCGAATAAACTAAATAGAAATTCTTCTTTCGTTGCACAATGTTACACCCACACAAACTCACCGTCAAATTGGTATTGGATCATATTATTGAACATCTCGAGCAGGAAGAATACGAGGTGATGGTGATGTGGCTGCGAGAACAGGAACCAAGGTGTGCTGAATGCTTCCAAGAGGTGGAGCAACTTTGTAGATGCCACCATCGATAGAGTTTTCAAGTAAGGTGACACTGTTAGATGAAAGTCGTTTTAGTTTCTCCGTAACACTGATTTGGGAGTTTCTGGCGTGATCTTAACCTGTCATGTGGTGGATTTTGTATTTTATTTATAATCTCATGTTTTGATTTTTTATTTGCAATAATTAATAAAATACATTTCAATGATTTTAGTTGTCTGTCTGTCACAAAGATTATAAAGCATATCCTCGAGTAACATTTAGTCTTAGTTTCATAAAAATCGGTTCACTCTATCAAAAGTTATTGTAATTTTAATGGCGACGCGGTTTAAATACGAGAGAAAAATAGATAAGTAAATGGACGTAATACATTCTAATGATTTTATTAATAATTTTTTTTACATGAGGTTCCACGTGAACGAGGTCGCGGGTATAGCTAGTTTTTAATATAATTTTGTACTTAAGGTACTCACCATTTACTAATATGGTGAGAAGACAGTCGAATAATGGTTGAAGCCGCTGATGTCCGGTAGTGACTATCTTGTGGAACACAACCACAAGTAAATCAGCATGTGTGCCCGTAAACACTGGGATATCCATCGGTACAGCGGCCGCGTATGGCTTATTCAGTCGCACTCCCAGATTCCGTTCCCCGGAGAGGAGCAACAATATAAACACACCGATGTGCATCAAACCTACCCGGGCTGAAATAATACATAATTATTTAAATCCCACACCAAAATCCCACTTCTGACATTTGACAATGTAGAATGATTTTCAATTGACATTCGAAACTTTGCAAAATTAAGTAATAACATGGTCGAAATAGTAACATTTTAACACTGAAAAACTTGCTGTCTCTTAAGAACAGCCGTAAAAAAGTTCAAATATGGAATATTTAGGTATTAAGACACAAATTTATTTAAATCCCGCACCAAAATCTCACTTCTGATATTTTAAAGTCTAGAATGGTTTTCGATAGACATTCGAAATTTTAAGTAATAACATGGTTAAAATAGTGACCCGCGGGGCCTATAAGTATCATAATAAAACTCACATTGGTCAGCTCTGGAGTCGTTGAGATGGTACAATATGGGCACCAGGACCTCTAACACGTCACTGCTCTTCAACACGTAGTACATGAATTTCTACAGGAAACCAACATTACTTATATCATAAATACGGCCAAGGATAAACATTTTTATATATATACTAGTCGTTACCCGCGGCTTTATCCGCGTGAAATTTAGTAAAATTGTTAATTTTTCTGTTAAATGTTAAAAATTTCATTACAAATTGTTATTTTGACACTACAAATAGATGGTTTGTTAAATAATTACTTATTTAGAAATGTCGGTGGTGGACGAAAAAGTAAGAATTTATTAGAAAATTGGTTGCCAAAAAAAAACTACCTTGTTATAGTCGCACATCTTCCAGAAGAGCACGAGCAGTTCCTGGTGCAGGTTGACCTTCTTGGCGGAGTTGGGGAGGTAGGTCTGCGCCAGCGGGTTGTTCAGCAGCCGCGTCACGCCGCGCAACGCGAACTGGAAGTCCTCGTCGCGGTGGATCCGGGACAGGTAGTTTATGAACAGGTTGTCAGGTACCCTCTGGAATTCA
>JACEII010000002.1:1746797-1757394 GCA_014332785.1 Antheraea mylitta
GTAGTTTATGAACAGGTTGTCAGGTACCCTCTGGAATTCATTTCACTTGCAATAATTTTAATTATTTCTTTTTATATCTCCACTGATACAAAATACTTCTTGTAGATTAATTTTCCAATGATTATGATTTGTTTGGGTCTCGTTGCCACATGAAAATCGTACCAACACCCGTAATTTAGTTATTATGTATTCGTCTCCCTTTGATATCCTACTCACCTCGTCAGAATCCTCGTTGACAACATTGCTGGTGTCGTGATCCAAAGTAACAATAAGTATTTGAAGCGCCACCTGAAATAAAAAAAAAATATATAATCATCCTCAATCATATTATGTTATATGTTATGATAATACACAATTTATGAACACTGAAGAGATAACTAAACCAATCTATAATTCTTTGGGATTCTCGTATGAAACCACAGTAAGAGATAAGGCTACATGGTGATTCGTTATTGCGCAGAAACATCCACATTGAAACTGTAGAGCTGCGAGTATTGTAAACAACCTGAATCCTAAAAAGATCCTATCTTGTAGTCCGGTGAAGCTGATAAGACCTTGCTAGGTCGATAGCGTAGTCAGTTCGAAAAAAAAATCATATCTTAAAAAATCGCATTTCTTTTAACAGTTATTAATGTAAGAAATCAATTTTAATTGCATTCTAGAGACTTCACCCTAGTTTTATTTAGCTATTTAAGCGTACTATAATGTGAGCAATTACTGTAGTAGTTTGTTCCTCTTTAATTGTTGTGTATATTTTTTTTACCACACTGTAAATCAGACATAGGATTTGCTAGTTTCGTCAAGAAGTTACCTCTACGAGTGGTTCCAAAGTATCAGCAAAGAGAAGATGATTATACGGCAGGCCCAGACCAACAGGATCATACGAGCAGACGGTGTTCAGCAGAGAGGTGAATAGTGGTAACGCGTGTCGATTATCAGGGCTTGTGAAATACCTGGAGAATACAAAATTAACAAGGTGTTAAAGGGTTCAGGGTCTAAGGGTATTAGCTTGCTTGCTACATAATGATTAATAATTAACAGTTCTCAATATGTAGTGATCACCGCGTTACCAAAACTATAGTAAGCTAGCTATGGGAGTGGAATAGTTATTTAACCAAAACCGATTAAAAAATATATCTTAATTTACCATACCATGCCTGTATAGGAATTGTATAAAATTTTCTTTCATTTGATAATAATAAAAAAAACTGTATTCAGTTTATCCAATACAAGATATATATGAGTTGTTGAGGTATGTATGTTTGGTACCCATATATGTTCTAACTCGTATATGTATGAATAGTTAGCTTAGGTCAGCTTAGATAGGTCGCGAATTACACCAGGCAACAACCCAAGCCGAGGTGTGCCGTACACCCTTGAATTAGTTGTTAAACAAAATCGGCTGAATGCCCTAAGCGTTCGCCTTAGTAGTCCAGTGAAGCTGTTAAGACCTTGTCAATAGCGTAGTCATTTCGAGAAATAAATATATATTCAGTTTAGACCCTAAGAAGGCACATATGAATGTTATCACACTATTAAAGTTTCGAAAAAGATCCCAGTCAGCTATACGAGCGGGAAGAAACTAGATCTTTTTTATTAATATTACAAGTACATATTGTGTATGTTCGTCTATTATTATTATTGATAGTGTATGTGCACAACGGAGGTACTACAAGTAATCGATACTTATTTAGAATTCAGGTAATGTTCCATAAGAATTACTTTTCGACACTAAAGTCTATTTTTAGATGACACCTGAATTTATTATCCGGCAAGTCAATAGTGGTTTTGGTTACTCTAGAACCTAAAATCTATTATCTAGAGCACTTTTAATTGCCTGAGTCATGATTCGTATAAATTATGGGATAGATTACTTGTATTTTTTTTAAAGTGACTACACTAATGACCTAGCAAGTTTTTAACAGCTTATTATTTAAAAAACCTGCAACTTAATTCGTAATTAATTATCAAAGGCATCAATATCCTGTATTTCCTCAAAATAATGAATAAAGCTTTATGAATCTTTTCATTGGGTTACGCTGGAAATGCCTAAAATACTTTTTATGCCTAACAGGTATAAGTGAGTGAGTAACATTGAATGAATGAATTAAAGTAAGTGCTTGTGTGAATGAGTAACTATGAATATATGCATAAGACAACCTTACAAATATAGGGAAACAAAAAAAAGAAATATAACAGCTTACGCAATCCATTTATTATGATGTGTGGCAGCCTGCTGTGGTGGCTTGTAAATTGTCTCACTGAAGCAAGTCAGTAGTAGCCGAAGTAACTCAGTCCGAGCTGCTTCGAAGTAGGCACAACGTGGTGGACTCCTCGCAAAACCCACGCCACCAGCCCAGATGTATTCACAACTGTCCAGAGTGGACAGCTCTTCGGCGCGTTCCTAATTTGTTAAATCATGACAAAACATTCTGGACCTGTGACTAATAACAGTAGATGGTATTGTGGTATTTAATATTAGCAATATTGAAGGATATATATAGTATAGAGTCTGTACCGGGCTGTCTCCATTCGGCACCAGAGTCCCAGGCATAATTTAGCCTGCCGTTGGCCCCCATATAAAATCAAAATTACTTTATTCAGTTTAGGCCGTAATAAGGCGCTTATGAACGTCAAAAACTACCACCGGTTCGGAAAACAATCCAGCCATCGAGAAGAACCGGCAAAAAACTCGATTGGGTCCTTTTTTTTACATATATTTCCAATACATCATACAATAGCTTATAGTGGATGCACAGAGAGGAGTCAATTCCAGACATCACTATCGTTCACATACTGATCCACTTTATAATATCCTTTTGACACTAAAACTCGCTTGACGTGGATCTTAAATTTGCAGTCCGGCAAATCGGTAACATGTTTTGGGACTTTATTGTAAAATCTAACACTATTACCTAAGAAACTATTACTGGTTTTGCTAAGTCTGAAACATTGGACGACCAGTTTATTACATGTTTCTAGTATTTACATTATGCCGGTTTTTTTACTAAATTCAGTTTTTCAAAGTTTTTACGGACATACATCAAATTATCAAGAATGTATTGGGAGGGTAGAGTTAAGATACCGAATTCCTGGAACTTCGTTTTTAATGATTCGCGAGGTCCCATATTATATATTGCTCGAACTGCCTGTTTTTGTAATAAAAATATGGTGTCTACCTCAGCAGCCGTACCCCACAGCAGAATACGATAAGACATTATGCTATGGAAGTAAGTGAAGTAGACTAAACGTCTATTATATCAAGTGTTATCAGATGTCATGCTAGCCAAATGTGAATTAATAATGTAGTGTAACATTATTGAGGCGGAGAGTAAGATTAATCACACAGAAGTGAAACCACAGGCCATAGCTAGTATTAAATATCAGTTATAATAAAACAAAATAGCTATCCAAATAATGGAGTTCCACTGAAAGTGTTTACAGATAACACAGATAAAAATCAAATATTTTCCTGTGATCTTTCGAAACAGACCAGTATCTAACACTATTTGTATAAAAGCATATTGTTGTGATAAGATAAACAGATTTGTATCAGTGAAATACTTACCGGGCCAGACCTTTTCATGCTGACTACAGTAAAATCTGGGCAGAAAAGTAGATCCTGAAATAAATTATTTTTTAATGTAAATAATTTTTTTGTAAATGTAATGTAATGTAAAAAAAAGTTGCAATAGAATATATATATAATTTTTATCTCATCAATGACTAATGCAAATTTTAAAACATGTTGTAAAGCAATGTTTATGACAAATCTACTTATTGGTTTATCTGACTTTACCTGAGATGATATTTAGAAATGTCAACAGAACCAGTGAATCATAAAACAACCCAGCATCTCAATTCACAATCAAATTTAGTTGC
This sequence comes from Antheraea mylitta, assembly GCA_014332785.1. NCBI lineage: Eukaryota > Metazoa > Arthropoda > Insecta > Lepidoptera > Saturniidae > Antheraea > Antheraea mylitta. The sequence goes on from JACEII010000002.1 coordinate 1,750,680, forward strand.
TGGTTAGAGAAGAAAACTTGAATTGTTTCATAAAGCTAGGCTTATTCAAGATGTTGTAGCACTAGGACAATATAATGTAAGATGTGTAGGTAAGCATGTAAACATTCCATTTCTAGAATTTGCCATTGTTAGTTGTGGGTGCTTATAAAAAATTATACTAAATACTTTTATATTAGAGGCAGGAAAAAAAACTTAAGGTATCTACACCTTGAGCCTCTATGCCTTTCATTGCGAGATATTTATACTAGTAAAGATTGGTTTTCTGTGAAGGTTTCCGGATGATAATTTTACATGATACCGACTTGGACGCATTGGCCAATGGAGTGGAAGAGATTGACGTGTGAAAAGCTGAATGCTTAGGCCTTGCAACGAGCACACAGGTGGAATATAACACTGAGTCATGCTTTTTCGTGCGTGCAGCCGGTGTAAAACGATTTACAAAATATTGTCATGTCAAAAATATAACGATACATCTTTCAGAGTAGCACTATTCATCATTACTTAATATCTCCTTAAGACAGATCTAAAACACAATACATAAATAATAAAGATTCTTAATTCAACTAACGCAAACAGCATTGATGAGGGACTGGGCCAATGGTACGGATTCATTTTCAGCTGCAGCTGGTAGTGACGACCAAAAGAAACCATGCCATTCCGGTTCTTCCAACATATACGGCAACACCCGTGTGAGTAAGCGAGCACAGTTCAATGCTAGATAATGTGAATTCATATAATGAATTAATTTATAAATAAATGCAAAATACTTATGGTTAATTCTGGGGGACCATATTATATTGAGTTACTAATTATAATAAACAATCACACATAACTAAAACTCCAGATAAAGTTAAAAGTGGATTATATTAATATGAGGTATTACCCTTATGTTTATATTTAGTAAATCATAAGAAATTCCAACTATTGGTTACAACTTTTTTTTTAACTTTGTACATTTGAGCTTTTGACCCCAATTTCAAATGACATTAAATGACAATAACATAAGATAGTAACTGACTCACGAGAACAGCAGTAAACCTATGTCGATTGATGCAGTATTGAGCATGTTACATTGTCATCAAGCTGAAAATATATTAACAAATACCTATACATGTATTATGCATGACAGTTGCACTTATAGGCTACTTTCCTTTAAGCTTAGCAGGACATGAAAAAACTTCTATTAAGGCCAGTAATGTATTAATAGATTTCACAAGTCTGAGTAATATAGTTTAAGGCAATCTCTTTCAAAAATCACATACTTTTATCATAGATTTATCATACCATAGGTATATCAGGTGAATGTCTAAAGAGTCACATCCTTCAATCCTGTGGTAGTTCATAGTCACATTTAAGATATAAAATAATCATATTAAAACAAATACTAATAAATAACAAACAGATCTTAATTAAAGTTTGTTCTAATATGTTTAAAAGTATGGAGACAATACATTTAAACATATAAAATCAAACTTATCTTCAATGAACAACTTTAAAACAGCCCTTTTCAAGGTTAATCACTATGTAACTGCTTATCATGGGAACTCCATACAGTCAAGCAATGGGAAGGGGGGGGGCGCGCGAGTTGAGGTGAGGGAGGTGGGCCGGACTGTGCCACAGGACATGATTCATTTTTTACAGCAGTTTTTTTTGTATAAATCTGCTGATGTTGAGTGTATATCAGTTTTGCGCTTCTCGAAATTGTTAAATCAAATATTAAGCATGTAATTTTTTATTGATTTAGAATGAGAATCAACTGATGATTATCCTGTAAAAATATTGCTGGTGACTAAACAGTCGCTCAGTATAGATTTATATAAAATTACCTATACACATTGATATATATTATAATTCAAATTCACAAATGAATATAATATTATAATAATAATGTAAAATAAGTTGATCTTTGATCTTATCACTTAAAATAGTTACAGAAATACATATAGTCTCTTAAGTTCATCTATTACTGATGAAAACTAGCTAATATCTTTAATCCACCACCACATATTCCATTAATACCAGCATATCAATTACTGCATTACACAAAGTGAATCTAAATCTCATTATGTGTACTAAGAGATAGTACAATATTATCCCAGAGGCACTACAATTTTTAATAAAAAATAATATTCACACCATACTATGTTCAATAAATACATTAGTGTACACTATATGACTTTAGTTCATCTTTTTATTTTTAAACCATGTTAATATCATAAAATATTGTGCGACTTTACGATATACTTGAATTCCTACCAGTTTGTTGTTCCCTTTGCGTCCTACAGCTGTTATCAACAGTTTTAACTAATTTTTCTACAGCTTTGTACACAAGAGTAGCAAGATTGTTAGGAGATTCCTCGCGCAAAGCACGTATCTCTGCACCAGGAACCAGTGCGAACACATCCTGCACGTTAGTAACGCTCTCTGACCAAAACTGGTCCCAGAAACTATTGTCAGAAGCATCGATCGGCTAAAACAAAAGAAAAATGTATCAATACTAACATGATTACTACATTTATTATTAATTTATTCCGATGTTTCACCTGAGTCTTAGATGTGAGTTGTACCACAGCTTTTCTAAAATTCAATTTTGTGTCAGCGTTACCCATTTTTGAGGTATTTGAGAAACCTTTTGAAAACAATCAATCAATTTCGATGCATATTCGCACAAAACTGCACAAAACAATGTAAATGTCAGGTTGACAAGTGACAGTAGACGTGTCAAAGACAATGTATTTTTTTATAAACGTCAACATTCTTTCAGTGAAATTACAATACGTCTCAAGATTTATCGACCACATGTTACCAAAATCTAGTTATATCAAATAGTAATATATTTAATACTTTGTACACTATTCTTTTTAATAGACAAGGTTACATATAATATAGTCTGTCTAATGAAAGCTGATAAATAGCTGAAAATTAAAAAAAAATAGGTCGGGTATCCCCAGATTAACTAGGTATAAACATATTTGATACTTTTATGTATAAAAATAATATGCTGATTAATTTTTATGATCGTAAGGTTCGTTACACTTAGAAATTGATATACTATTATATGATATTTAAACTAGTTATGCCCGTGGTTTCATCCACATGTAATATGTTTTTGGGTAGCATTTAAAATTATTTAAGCTAATTATTTTACACATAAGAAACATACGTATAAATATTTTTATGAGCTATTTGGAGTATTTTGTCGTGTTATATCGAATCAACGGCCTAAAAATAAATTTTAAGCATTTAACTCTAAAAATGGCGACACTTCCTTACAAACTTTACATCACTTTTTTTGGATTAAAAAGGAGCCTATGTCATTTCTTAGGCTTTAGACTATCTGTGTACCAAATTTAATTCGGTTCAGTAGTTTTACCGTAAAAGCACGACAGATAGAAATACTTTTACATTTATAATATTAGTAGGGATTGTATCAAATAAACAGGTCACATTTTTTTTTATTTTCCTTGTGATTACGTACGCTTATTGCTTAACATAATTCTGTGCGTATGTAACCGTATGTTTTTTTGATATGGAAAAATATGCCAGGATTTTAAAGTGAACTATATCAATAAATACCCACATTTATATATAATAATAATATTTTTAATAGAGATTAATAATTATAAAAAAAAAATTGGAATCATAATCAAAGTCTGATTCAAGGAATTCAATGCCACTAAAACAAGCACCATTGTCGTCATCACTTTCATTGCGTACGTTGATGATAAACGGGTACAGTTCATCCTCTACCATTCTGTCTTTATTTTTATAAATATTTTCAACATGTACTACATGGTCGGTACATTTTTGCCACTCATCTGAAGAAATGCTAGAAAATGATTCTGTGATTAGTTTTTCCATTTCTTTAGCAACTATTCCTACATTTTTGCTTGCGATTCTACTTTTGACTGAACTCCATATCATCTCGATTGCGTTCAAATTACAATGATAAGGAGGTAATTTCAGAACATCGTGGCCATTTTGTTGAAGCTCTTCTACTTCATACCGGGGTGTAGGTTTGTTTTCGTTTATCAGGCATAGAAGTTCAGCCTGTGAGTAGCTGTCTTCATATGGAATTCTATTAATATCTAGGCAGTTATGTATTTCAATTTTCCGGTTTTGAATTGAAGGTGGCTTGTTGAGTTGTTTTACGTGGTAACTTGCATTATCCACTATAACCACGATTTTTGGTGGTATATTTGTTATCAGCTTTTCTGTTATGTCTGTGATAGCGTACTACATCAAACTGCTAAGGATATACCGCAGTAATCATTTATATAAAAAATTGGAACAGAGGTAATTAAATAAAAGGTCAACAGTTAGAGGGCGTCGCGCTGCTCTCCCATGTATTTCTATAACAATTAAAAAAGTAACCAGTTTTACAGGTTTGGCTTTATAACAGAGCAGTTTATGTACATACTGCACCAAGGCAAAGTCAGGACAGGTTATTAGTATATATAGGTTTTCGTCGGGGGGTTCAACACCCGCCTCTCCCTGAGGGTCCTTCCACCTTGACCTCTCAGGCCGCAGAAGGGGCCCCTTATGAGGGGCCGACACCTGCCGGGTGAGCAGAGGTAGTGGCGTAGGCAGTTCCTGCTCCCCGGCCAACAGGTGTAAGGAGGCACCATGGGGTTTTAGTCCGTGCAAGTCGAACATACCCCACCCTAGCTGCCCGGCCAGGGTGGGCATCCGAAGGGATTTCCCCATGTAAAAAAAAAAAAAGTTATTAGTATAGAATAATTTACGATTCAGACCACAGAGAACATTAAATAATGTGGGCGTACACACAGAGTACCTTATATAAAGGTTTACGTCTACAGGCCAGTGCGCATGTTTGCTTTGCTTCTTTGTCTATGATAGTTGTCAGTAAAAAATAAAGCTTTTGAGGCCTGGCGAAAATGGCTGCTGCGAACGTTTTTAGAAGTGCTTTTAGTGGATTATTACGAAAAGCCCCGACTTACAGAACACCGGTAACATGCCGACTCTCAACCGTTGTTCTACAGCAAAAATTCCATGCAGTTAATACGGCCGTAAAAATATATAATAATAATTACCTTCAAAACGGGGTAAGGATCTTAGTAATCGATACAAGTTACATTTATATGCAATTAGGGTCAAGGAAGTACATTTTTCCAACAATCTAGATAACTCTTTAAGTTCTACAGTCGTAATGTTGCGTTAATCAATATAACCTAAAAAGATATTGCATAACGTAGTTGTCCTGAAACTGTCTAGGTACGATGTCGAGAGTACTCCTCCGGTGCCCAGACTAAGCCTTCCACGAAGGAAATCGAGGACCGCGTGCTGAAAGTTTGCAGGGCTTACGACAAACTCAGTACTTGTCAGGTACATGGCATTTATTATTACTATATTTGTTTCAGAACGGGAAAATCGGCGTCCGCAAGTACAGTGGTGGACCACCTCTCACGTTAGAACTTATACAAAGTAGGGTGCTGCTCGTACTACAACTTTATGACAAAATTAATCCTGAGAAGGTAGACTTGACTACATTTATTTGTCTATGATGCCAATGATTGCATTTTTTGGCTACATTACATTAATTAGTAAATTTCATTATAAATGTATCGATAGAGGTCTGCCATTGTGTGCATCATGCAAAAACCACTGGAGAGAGGGATAGCTGGATCCCCATTTATACTGATGCATCTAAACTGTCTAGTTCTGGCAATGTGGGCGCTGCGGTCTGGATACCTATATACAGAATTATCCTTAACTGTAAATGTCCCCCTCTATCATCTGTTTTTACTGGAGAAGCTACTGCCATCTTCAAATCATGTCTGTCATTCATTAAGTCACACAAATTAGAAAGACCAATAATCTTCACTGACAGTAAAAGTTGCTTACAAGCTATTCTTTCTAATCTCTTTTGTACTAAATCCAGACATCCAATTATTTTAAAATTTAGAGAGTTATTATATGAGTGTCATATTTCTGGCATCAAAATAGTGATAGCTTGGATTCCAGGCCATTGCGGTATCTCTGGAAACAAATCAGTGGATTCTTGCGCAAAAAATGCTATCCAATCAAGTTCCTTGAACAATTTTAGACTGTATACAGAAGATTTGTGGCCTCTAGCTAAAACCAGATTACTAGAAGCATCGCAAAACGATTGGAATTTTTCCAGAAAATATAAAGGCAAATCTTATGGTTCTTTTCAAAATGAAGTTCCCCGAAAACCATGGTTTTTTAAATTCCCATATCTGAGTAAAGCCGTTACTTCCATCATCTGTCGTCTTCATCTAGGTCATACTTGTACACCAGTGCATTTATTTAAATTAAGGATTAGGGATCATTCTCTGTGCGAATGTGACCTTGACGAAGGTTCTCCAGATCACATTTTCTTTAATTGTTGGAGAAACAGACTCTCCCTTTTTGATGTCCTTCCTCCTTATATTCCCCGCCTACTAACCTTAGTGTATCTTAGCTTTAGTGAATAACAACCCTGTAAATTTACATGTATTGTCATTATTTATTTAAATTAACAGGATGAAACTTTAATCAGATTGTCTATTTCTTAATTGAAACATATCCAAGTTTGCCTTTATGTATATCTGTGGGAAACACAATAACCCGGCCTCAATACAAAATTAATTACCTTCGTTTTTTAATTACATTTTTTTACTCAGTTCCCTTCGTTTATGATACTATCTGGCACAGACAGCGCAAACTCTGTATCTACAATCTACATGACATA
>JACEII010000002.1:1757794-1799172 GCA_014332785.1 Antheraea mylitta
TGGTCTTAGTAACTTTATAGAAACATATAAAATAATTACTCATAAATACAGCCTTCCACACTTATGTGAAATATATATTGAGAGGGACACTAAGAGATCGAAAAAGGAAATCAAATTAAAATAGGTCGAACACTTTCACTGGTCACGAAATTTCCTCAATAGAGTTTATTAAACTGGAACCGATTGCCTGATGAAGGAGTTTCTGCTAATTTTGTAAAAAAAAATTATTAAAAACTGACTCTATAACTGGTTATGGAACAATAAGTTAACATTACCAAGTGAGCATCTATAGTGATCAAATTTCCAATAATTTCGACACTACACATCAGCAATTAAATTAAAAAATTAAATAATAATAATATTAAGCTGTAAGAAACTAAAATTTTTATAAGCACATCTAGGGCTGATGAAGTGGAGCATGCAGTATAGTGTGCATTTGCAAGAGAGGAAAAGCCAATGGATAGCATGGTTTTTTTTTTCCTTTTTGTTTTAGTCTGCAGACTCTTGGTCCGCACCTTTTTTTTGCTTAGATGTAGTTTTTTTTTTTTTTTAACGTAAAAATCGTATCCGTGAGCATATATATGTATATATATATATATATATATATATATATTATTATTATTATTAGTAATTTATTAAATATTCACTGTTTAATTATTATTAACTTTTTTTTTTAATGGTTTAATGATGTTATTGTTTTTATAGCGCTTGCATTTCCATTCTTTATGGCCATTTTTAGGTTGTAATCCACAATATCCCGTGCCGGAGCGTCCACGGCCCGACGAATGAACATACTTATCACGTCGTCAGTAACGTCGGTACAGTAGACACAGGTGTCGGTGTGTCTAGATATTGCCACTATAGCATTTGAGCATGGTTACATACCATGGATAGCATGGTTTACAAAGAAATTTTGTAGGCAAAGTATATATTGGTTTCGATTTTTTTTAATGGTTTTACTGTTGTAAATATCATCATTAAGATAATAAACAAATGCAGACATAATTAACAGTAACTTTTTTTCCAAACGTGTTGTATTTGCAAAAAGATTATTTGGAATTTCATGCCTTAATTTGAGTTTTGTTTTGAATTTCAGCTGACTGTAGATAGTCATTTTATGACTGATCTTGGGTTAGATTCACTGGATCATGTGGAAGTAATCATGGCAATGGAAGACGAATTTGGATTTGAAATACCTGATGGAGATGCAGAAAGGCTTGTCAGACCTAAAGACATTGTTCAATATGTAGCAGATAAAGAAGATGTTTATGAATAAATTAAAAACAAAAGTGATATAATTGTAATTTTAGGCCAGTTATACATTAAATTAGAATTGAGGTATAGACAAAGAATGTTTTCTTTTGTTAAGATCTATAATTGGCCTAAGATTTCAAAAACATTCAGCTTAGTGTTTAGTTCGGATTCTTTACATTAACATGAGAGCATTATGTAAACAAAACTGAGCATCCAACTACAGCAATGTATAGTGTAAATTCTGTTTTTATTATACGCCTGTTAGAGTAGATGTTTTTCTTTTCATTTTTGTGTAATTCCTTTCTCTTAAAATATATCTTAATACTTACGACATTAATATATTGAGTCATTGTTATGATCGAATTACCATATTTTCTACCCCAAATACTATAGTACTATAATCAGTTGATTACTGGATTCTGGGTATTTTGTGGGAAAGCATGTGTCAGAAACTCACAATGAACTGTTGTATTCATATATTTTTGCTATGGAAAATTTGTTACATATCTTCTGGCCCCTACAAATGTTCTTTCAAATTGTATTAGAGAATAGGTTTTTTGTTTCAACTTGGCAATTTTTCTATTTCTGACACATGTTTTTTAAGTAGACCTAGACAATAACTGATTCAAGTGCATATACTACATTACATCTGTTTCCCGATATAGTATCAATTTGAGGGTAGTAATGGTCAATTCGAAGTAACCTACCAAAATTTCTTGTTTTATCAAGATGTTTTTCTTTGTCAAGTACTTTGGCTCATAATAGCATTTGAATGCATGCCTATAGTTTCCGAAAACGATTTCATTATAATCATTACTATATCTTTTGGCGCGTCTATATTTTAAGGCAGATGTTTGCGTAATTAATACATTCAAAGATGGAAAATCCACAGGTAGGAAATTATTTTCCAAATTTAGCACTATGGCATAAGCAGTAAGTGATATTTTCACCTAACTGGTTCAACTCACTTATTTTAATATATGAAACCGCTCGTTTCGAAGTTCAAGCATGTGATTAGTAAACAATTACATTGTATTTAGTAATCAACATCATAATAGTATTCATTCGAATAAATGTATAGACTGTAGAGGTAAGGAAAACTACCTCTTATATAAAAAAAAAGTCCGTCAAAATGCTTTTAATTAGGGTGACCCTACAGTAGCAACAGGGTTCATTATTGTTTAATTATTTCAACAAGTTTTATAAAAGTTACGACTCAAAAATCTATAAACGTATTATTTAAAGTTAATAAAAAGCCTATCACACTCCACGTTTTCTAATAGCAGTTATTTTATGTTATACTAGCCTTTGGCCGTGACCTCGTTCGCGTGGAATAGTTACTTTGGGGTAACGTTAACACGCAGTGGCAGCTCTCAAGAGGAAAAAACCCCGATTCTGAAACATTCATCATTGGTGCTCCGCTCCTATTGGTTTTAGCGTGATGATATATATAGCCTATAACCTTTCTCGACAAATGGGCTATATAATGCTGAAAGAATTTTTCAAATCAATCTTATAGTTTCTGAGATTACCCCCTACAACGTCACAAAATTTACCTCTTTATAATTTTAGTATAGATTTACAAAATCAGTTCCGACTATCCACATTAAACCTTTGCCTATGCTAGCCTCATTTTAGGTCTTGGAACTATTACATGTCCTCACATGAGATAGTTTTGCTTACCTCTACCCTCCATACATAAATGTTAAATAATCTCTTCCACAATTTATAAACGTGTATTAATTTGTTCTCGTATAACTCAAACCAAATGAATTCAAAATCTAATATAGCCACCAAACAAAAATTTTAGTAACATCTATACTATAATAAAATTTATTATTTTTGAAAATTATAATCGGGATGGGCTGTTATCGATATAGAAGCCAAAAATAATCCTTTTATAATTTTTGTCTGGCTGTCGCTGTGAACACGCATCACTCTGAAATTACTGAACCGATTTTGACGAAACTTGACAGTGATAACTAATATTACAAGGTTACATCTAGGATACTTTTTATCCCATGATACACAAGGGGTTCTCCAGGATAACGGATGAAAGTGAAAAAATTGTATTTAATCAAATTCTTGACGGAATTTGGTGACTTTTCTTTGTGCTATATATAGCAGACAGACCAGCTAAACATTTAAACTATATTACATATTTTTATCGTTTTGCATTCGGGGAATCCCTGGTACCACCAATCCGATTTTGAATTATTTTTCTATGTTAGAAAGGTACATTCTTCCTTAGTTTTATAATGTTTATTTTGGAAAGCATATATTTTCAAAAGTTAAACACAAGGAATGCAGCTGAAATCGCCAAATATGCCAAATCACCAATATATGTCGGTTAGTTTTATCTCAATTGGATCCGGTAGTTGATGCTGCGAACGGGTTCCAAGGTTAATTTTTCACATACCAACTTGGTGTACATTTGAGTGAGCCCTGGATACTTTGGATTCACAACCGGAAACGGTATATGTAACTGTAATTGGGTTTTGGGTTTATTAAGATTTTTCCAATGATATTACTTTTATATCATTGGATTTTTCGCGTTTAAAAATATAATTGAAACTGGTAATAACCGATTTGGTGCAGACGAAGTTGCACGGGTCAACTAGTTTAAAATAAAACCTCAAAATCCTCAATATTTTTACATCTTTATTCAAGAAACTTTAGGGAGGCGGGCCTGTGCTATTTTATTACTATAATAAGTTTGATTAAAAATACATAGATCTCTATTATTATTTATGATTGATTAATAGAATTATTTAAAGAGATTAGTTACGATATTATAACCAAAAATGTACTAAATATAAATATTTTTACGAAGAAATCACCAAATGGAAGATGCGCTGAATATGTAGTCCTGTCCACATCTTGCGCCGAAGTTATGATACTACATAATACATTATGGTTTGTAGGTATTCTGTATGAATTTTTACATGAAATAACTTTTCATTAAACATATGTTTATTTAAAAAAAAGATTGGGAAATGATGCCTAAAATAATAAATATTATGGATCGGGAAAGAGATATAATTATTTCTATTATCAGCGGTAGTTTGGCACTTTTAATAACACTTAACACTCAGATCTATTGTACACAACTTATATATTAAAATATTTCTTTGCTAGAAATGAATTTGAACTATTAAAACTAAATCCAGGACAGCGCCTTTGCCTCCAGCAACAGTTTTAAAAAGAAAACTCACTAAGCATACATACATACATAGTAAATTATATTTACATTCTGAACTCTTCGCCTTATAAATGCACCACACTGTTATAGTACACTTTTACAGCATAACTTTATAAATATATAGTTTATTTACATTTAAATTCGAAGTTCGGAGCCTCGACGAGTCCTAAATTGTTGTCCACATGGCCGCAATAGTTACTTTGACACGGAGACGTCATTTTATTGAAGGCGGGCGTTACTTTGCAGAAATACATCATTCAGTATTATAGTGGACGTTACTTTGCACTTCCGCCTGGTAAGTTTTTGCAGTAAGACCTAGTAGTGGTCTATTACATCCGAGCGGAAGTGCAAAGTAACGCCCACTATAATATTTAATGGTGACGTCAGTTTCTATATAACGTAACCAGATTAATATAGGCAAAATAATGTTGTATAATTAATTTATGGTAGAGTTTGATGGTTTGAGACAAAACAATAAGATTACTAAATCAAAGTTTTAAAAAAATATCTTGCGTAAAAGGGGGCCAAGTTAGCATTAACGGTGCATCTAAACAACAACATTAGGGCGTGGTAAAAAAAACTAAAACAAATACTGATTCGCGCTGTACCGCAGTTAAAAACACAATTTTGTTCAGCGGATAGTTGCATCCCATTGCATTTTTTACAATATTTGCATACACATAATAACTAAAAAATAAATAACTTTTTTTAAGTTATAAGTTTTAAAACTAAAGTCTTCTGTGGATTGTAGGTGCTAAATGTGAGGTTTCATTGGGCATAAATTAATACCAGAAATATAATTTTTTTTCTATAACGAAAAATTGTCCTGGGTAAATCAGCATTTTATGTATAAAATATTCCAGATTTATGTTTTTTAAATTATAATAATAATTATAATTATTTACGTTTTTTAAAATCTAATTAAAATATAAATAAAATTAATATATACATATTTACGATATAAATATTGTAATTTTTAAAGGAATTTAATTCTTTATCATCTCTTGTTACAAATATTGACTTCATTCAAAGATGTATAGGTTTTTTTTCTAAGTAGAACAATATCGCTTGTAGCAAAAAAAAAAAAACGTTGGTGATTTTTAAAAACATTTGCATAACTTGATTTAATATTTTTTAAATTAAAATTTAGTTATAGTGATTGTTAAGCCCTAAAAATTACACATTTCGGATTGATTTTTACCACAATGAAACCTCAATATCACTATATTCATATTACGAATTGTCAACTACATATTGTTCATTTGTGAACATGTCACTGGTTATTTCACAAAGTATCTGTAATTGACTGTGGGCTATCTGAACCGGCTACTCCGGACCCTGCCCGCAGACCGGAGCCTGCGTGCTGTGTTTGGATCCACCCTGGCGACCCTCACCACAGGCTGTAACCAATCACACAAACCCTGTAACGCCTTCTTTTTCTTTTTAAGCTCTTTATCTTCCGTACTACTTTTGTCATCGTCAGATTTTGTCTCATCCTCATTCGTAGGCACATTAGTTTTACTCTTTTCAACCTCTAATTTCTTGTCCGCAATCAGAGTCGCCAAGGTTTTGTCCTGGGAATCTTCTGAATGCTTTTCTATAACAGTTCTCTCATGTTCAGTCTCTGATAAGGTAGTGTCTTCTTCACTGATGGTATCCTGTGTGGTATCGTCATCAGCAGGCTCTGATGATGTGTGATCTAGACTATCAAACTTAACAGATTCCACGCTATCCGCTCTAGAATCTTTCTTCTGCTTCCTTTTACTGGGCCAACCTGTACGATTTTTCTTCTTAAACTTCCCTCTTCTGCTTTTAGGTTTGCTCACAGACTCTTTGATTTCATTCCTTATTAAGTCGCACCTTTCACATTCAGATACTAAACTGGAAACATCTGGAATGTTTGTAGAAGTTGTGACTGCGGCATCTCCTTCCATAACGTCATCGGAGAGGTCATACTCAGCTGCGTCTTCAAACACCTCTGATAGAAACTGTTGGAGTCTCTCTGACGCTTCCTGCGTTTCTGAGATTACAGGCTCCACTTTCATATTACTTTGGGTGTCACTAATAGTGTCTTCAGAAGCTGTGGATTTTGTATCATCTGTGTGTTTTCGTCTGTGTAAGAGTCCCGCTGAACCGAGAATTGCTAAAGTGGATGCGTGTTCTCTAGGTGACTTCCTTGGATGGCCTTCAAGGGCAATGACTGCGGCTGTCCGCTTTCGTATCCTCTGCTTTTTCATCCCTCGTGTCCCGTAGGACCTCGATGGGCCAGCCCTTTCTTCTCGTTTAACATAGTCACTAAGGGGACAACAGTTTGGCTTTAGTGGTGGTAGTTGACCTATTTCATATGGTAACTTTGGTGATTTTGAGTAGAGGGCTGAAATGTAATAAGAACATTAGTTAATAACACATTTTTACACAATTTAGATATGAATTTTAGACTTTTTTTTTGAGGGGTATATATTACACCAATGAATTCCTAAAATTGTAAAATACATTCACACTTACCGAAATACTGTGGTATATTTCTAGCTAGAATTTTATCTTGATCCTGGCGTTTAAATGTTTCATACCATGGTTCGCTGTATGGCACTGACTCAAACGCAAACTCTAACTGCTCCACAGCAGGTGTGTATTTTAACTTGCCGTCTTCCCATTTCATGCACTTCTCAACTGGTTCCTCTCTCAAAGGATTCACCTCTGGTTCTGGCAGTGTAGTCGTTGATTCAGTTGGTATTTCTGTAGGTTGGCTATCCTGCTGCACCTCCGTAGCTTTGATTGGTACTCTACGTGATCGCTTAGCCACAGCAGCTCCTCGTCGTTTCCTTCTTCTATGTTCTTCAGGCCAACTGTCTTCCTCTGAAGATTCCTCTTTTAAAGCTACCGGTCGAGCCAAACGCCGTCTCTCCACAGTCGGAGGTGGTTGTGGTGGGCTTTTTCGTCTTGTGACAATGATATTCTCTTCTTCCTCAGATGACGTGGAGCTCGTTGAACTTGCCCGCTTCGGAAACATAAACTGTTCTGCCTCATCACTTAAGACTGATAACTCTGATCTTCTGACTTTCCTAAACTTGACGACTAGAGGTTTCGTGCCATTACATGTAGGTAGGGTATCTTTTCTTTTTGTTTGGAACCCACCACTAGATCTCAATTTGGTGCTAACAACTTTATAGTATTGCCGATCATCTTGGGAATCAACTTTCCTATTACACCTTGTATTGTGTTTCCTGTCATCCTCCAGGCCTCCATTGCGTTTGGGACTATCATTCCCATTGACAGTGGAATCTGGAGATAAGGATCTTTTAAAGCGTTTATTTTTTGGTTGTTCTATGTCACCATTGCACATTTTCCGTAAAGACCTCCTTTCACCATTAATTGGGGTTGCTTTGTCTAAGAAAGTAGTTACATCAGTCCCAGAACTAATTAAAGAATCCAGTGCAAGGAAGTTTGTGTGATCTCTTACAAAGGCTAGGTGATGGGGTGATCGCCTGTGTAATGTAGCATCCACATAATCAGTATTGCACATTTCACAATAACCACCTTTCTGCTCTTTTTCATCCTTTTCCTTGATCCGAGGTCGACTTTTTCTGGTCATTCTAAAATGTTATGCAAATTAGATAATTTCTTTTTACAAGTATTATAGTCAACTCTTAAAACAATACTTACTTCTGGCCTGTAGTGTTGCTGCAATTATGTATATGAACAATATTATTTGGGGATTCCTTTTTTTCCTTTTTCTCTCTATTTGGATCCGGCTCTAGTGATATTTCAGGCCAGTCATCAAACTCCTTGTAAACAGGTCTGCAGATTCTGGAAAATCAAGACTCTTCTTCAATACTATGACGTTGACATATGGAAAGAAAGCATTTGTCTCTTTATAAATTGTCCATACTTGTCCAAAAACTCAATCTTGATAAAAGGTTTACTGAACAGCCTTACATGCGCTTTACGCGGCGCCGTGAAGAATGTGTCATACAGTTTATCCAATAGATTTATAGCCTGAAAGATTAATAAATAAGCTGTAAAATATATAAAACAAAGCAACTATGAGAAAGAGATAAATAAGAAGATTAGTATAGAAAAAAGGAAAAATTAGTAGAGACAGGTTCAAAATGTTATAAAGCAGTATGCAATTCTATACATTACTAATTAGTGCATTCCTATTATTCTATTTCAATATGGATCTGTAGAAATGCTTGTGACACTTTACTTTTATTAATACTGTATTATTCTAAGTATATCATGTTGCATAACTTTTTAAAAATTGGTAAAGGTGATTTTCCTGCTGTTGGATGGCAGGTTGGAAATTAGTGTTTATATGCATTTGCTATTCATAAGGCATTTTAAGATTTCTTTCTGGTATATGTATAGTAAACATAATACCACAGGTCTATTAAGCTAGTCGTAAACAATGACATAAAGGTTATTTGTATCATAATACTGAAAATAAAACTATTCACTGATTATTAATGTACCTCCAAAATACAAGTTGAAATGACAATGGTTGGTCATAATTGTTGTAGAACAAATTACCTACTACATGAGCTTTAAATAACTTATTTGCATCAGGTAAACATAGTTTGGAGCTAAGTAAAAGGCTTTTATTAGATGTAGTACTGATGCATGGATGATTATACAGTACAATGGTACAGGTAGAATGTATTTATGTTTGGCAATGAACTAATATTAATTGAAAATTATAATTCCATAACTTAGTATTCTGAAATAGGGTGGATATTTCAAACCTCACCCTATGATTGTGAATTATAGGCTCTAAAGATATTTACTACTAATGCCACCACAGTGTGCTCACCGACTGCTGACGTGACAGACTTGTGCTGTCTTTATTTCGCAAGTTTAACATAATCAAACTGAGACAGAAAAATTGAGAAAAATAAATATACCAGCAATTAATATACACTGCAAGATATCAATAACACTGCCCAGGTGTGGACAGTCTGTAATAGACCAATTTCAGTTGCAGTGGTGTTAATATGTATTCTTTTAGGACAATGTTGATTGATATCGTCAGTGTCTGTTAGGTTATACTTGCGAAACAAAGACTGCGGTGGCGTTAATACGTTAGTACCGATCTAAATAACTAATAGTTGGCAGGATAAAGTAACAAAAAACAATATAACTTGTTGAAATTGGTTACCTTCTGCACGGTAAGATGCACGCAGTTGGGGCGCTGCTGTATGTGGGTGTTGGGGTGCACGCGCTGCAGCATGGCATCGACGCGCGCGCGCCCCTCACGGCGCCGGCATGGCGCCGCGCCCACTGCTCCGCCCGCGACTTCGCCCCCACTTGGCCCTCGGTCGCGCACTATGTGGCTCACGCGCGACGTCAGGAACACCTCTTGTTGCTGATGACAAAACATTATTAAGTTTGATATACTGGCTCCCTTTATTGTGTCATTAGCCATATTTATATACATATTTTTGTATACATTTTAGGTTTTACATATGAATACAATTTTATCTGATTATAAATGATAATGTGTTCTAAGATGGTAAACTCGCTAAATCTAGATGGGGACTGAATCTCAAGTGCAGCTGCCAGATCCTTGCTGACAAATTTTAAACTTGGGGGTGGTAGTTATCCAGTTGGGACTAAGAAATACCCTACCACCATGCAATATGCTTTTTTTTTAAAAGCCTGTGATGTTGAAAAGTCTGTAACATCATCAAACATTGGGTTCTACAAGGAAAAATAAAATAAAAATAGGTTGAACACTTTCACACACAACAATTGCAAACTGGAACCAATTGTATCCTCATATCTGCTAATTCTGTATATTATTTTAAAAATGAACTCAACCACAGGGTATGTATCAATAAACTAATATTGATATATCCAAAAATTTTAACACTGTGTGATATCAACATATCAGCTATTACGCTGATAATCGATTAACAAATAAATAAACAAAATGCAATTTTATGCATTTTTGATCTTTCAATACAATTTCTGACAAGATAACTGATACCCATCAGACATAATGAAATATTATTTTTATAATTCCTATATATCCTCTACATTACATAAATCTTAAAGATATTGTTTTAGCACAGTCAAAATATACATGATAGTTCATATCTACATAAAATATATTTCGATAACTGAACATAATCAAATATATTAATAAGAATATGTATAAAATATTGAAAGAAAAAATATTTGTTTTATTAATTATGTTATTTTCAGCCACATTTACACAGCATATTTAACCTGATATGTTAAAAGTTATTTTAAATCATAATGTAATATTTGTTACCGATAGCAAGCCATACTATTAATAAATTCTTATTATCCACTCCACACAACATTCTGCATCAATTCAATGCAAACATTTATTATTAATGTGAATGTGGTGACTTAGCAAATTTTAGCATATATTAGATCAAATTGTGGAAACAAGTTCCGGTGAGATTCAAATAAGGTTACATTTTAGACTTTACTTCTTTTGAGTATCAAAATAAAAATTTGTTATATTAAAAAATCAATTATCTCTAAATATTGTATTACACTTTAGTTTTAGTATTTATTTCAGTTATTGAGTAGAAGGTACTTTTTCAAGTTCTTTAAAATCATTATTGTAAGCATTTTAATCAAATTTATGACACTATAATTTACTCATTCGGCTTCCGCAGAAGGGTTTATGATATAAATTGGTTGATTTGCAAATCGAAAAAATGTATTAATTAACCAAATTAGCCTAACCAATAATTAGGGGATCGCTCTTTTCTAAATATGAAAAAATGTCCCACAGGATACCTTAGTGATAGAGTATTGAAAAAGATATTATCGGGAAAATTGAATACAACACCATCCTACTATTAAGAATCCTGAGACCTTTTATGTCATGTTATTTGCATAACATGAAATGAAAATAAATTATTGATGTTATGATACCAACTTATTTACATTTGTTTTGATTGAGCATGTAGATTAACAAATGTTGCCAGGTTGAAAAATACATTACATGATATACCTATCACTAATCATAAGGCTTGCAACTTCACCATAACTTTTGTGATATCAAGTATTATTATAAACACGTCAGAAACAATTACTGCGAGCGAAAACAATAAGATGCAGTGAACTGACCTAATATACATAATGCATATGTTGCAACTAAGCGGAAAGCGCTAGCTCGTGGCGACAATTCGCTCCGAGAGCATACTTGGAACATGTGCGTGTGCAAATATCGTGAGGCGAGCTAACGGGGCGTGTGCGAGCCGGCAGAGCTGAGTATCGACGCACTTCCAAACATTCATCATGGAGTTTTCCTTGAAACGAGCCGCCGAACGATGCGGCGATGGATCGCGCCAACCGTCCCGCGCCAAAAAAATAACACCATTCAATCGTACACGAAACTCACCCTTATCACCGTCAGTTAACGATCACATTCCCGTGACGAAAGATAAGTAATATCAACTGTCAAAAATTAAGCGAACACACGCGTAACCCGAAGGAAACTACATTTAAAACAGCATTTTAAAATGGAAGTAATAGCACAACGCACGAGAGAGAGCGCGCGGCGGCCTCGGCCCGTTGCATTTCGCTCGGCGACGGCGGCATCAGCGCGACCGTACATAAGCTGACCTAAAATCGAACGCAAACTCCTTACTCGACATACCACTACAACAATTATAAAAAGTATTTTCTAAACGATTGTGACATAATCGACACATCGGACCGCACGTGCAGCTTCTATACATCGTGTATACTTACATAGAAACGGTCCGCGGGGCCCTCACGCACCGCTTATCACAAAAATAAGTAACTATATACTAGTCATTGACTCTGCCACTTCGTCACTGCTTTATTTGTCTCCTATTGTTATGTAGTATGACAATGTCCCGATTTCTTAGTAAGCGTTGTAATAGTGCATTACTTATGTAATGTATATAGCGATTTATAAAGATATTTATGCACATTTGCTAAATAAAAATCGAAAAGTAACAACAAACACAAATCTGTCACACAAGATGGAGATATTTCACGTTGGTTTATGTTTTTTTCGTAAGAGGCGCTGTTATCGCATGGAAGGGGGAACGTTTCCTATTGGCCCATCACAAATGCATTCCATTTCACACTGTTTTCGACACTTTATCTTTAATAAGTTATAGATAAAATTAAAATATTGTCTTAATTATATTATAAGCTGTAGTTAATTCAAGGTTATTATTCAATGCATCATAATGAATTTAAATAAATTAAAATTAGTGAACAACAATTAGATAAACATATATTATCTGTAATATTATTTAAATTGTACCTTGAAACAGAACGTAAATAACTTGACCGATTGTAGTTTTAACAGTGATGCAAGCATGAGGTTATAAATAAGGGAATACCTAAATAAGTATCATAATGCAAGTAACCAATACACGGGTGCTTATATGTGACAAGGGAGTGTTGTGTTATTTTGCAAAGCTATTTTGGCGGTAAAAATATTAAACTTACCAAACCCATGTCTTGTATCCTTCGGGATATGGATCTAGCTAGCCCATGGTCTTGTATATCCAAGTAAAAGCAGAAATTTCGTCTCACTGTAACACGTTATAATTAGAATAGACAACCATTTCCATTGTTTCAACCAATTAGGTCACGTTGAAAAATATGACGCACGCACCTCTATTATATTTTTCATCTAAATTTAAAGTCGAAACCATTATTCTTGTATAAAAACTTAATATCACAAATTATGGCATAATTTCGTGAATGTGCACAAGAGTTTAATAATACCGATATGATATTTTTTTAATTAAATAAATTATATAAGATAAGAATTTAATGGAGAATATCGTGCTAATTGCATTCTGTAAAAATACGTTTCAAATGTCGAAATGTCATTGACAGCTGAGAGGTATAGACTAAATAACTGCATGATAATGATCTATGGCAAATATTCGATAGCAAAATCGATTTTTTAACCTAAATCTTCCAAGCTCCAAATAATTTATATTTTAATGATGAAATAGAGATTTGGGTTTCAATTAGGGGATATTTTTTATTTTAAATATAGGAAAAGATAATAAGATCTGATTAATAAAAGAGTTTTTATCATAGAGCATATGATCGATGATTATTTGTTTTTTTTTATGTTCATACATAATTAATAATACAAAAAAAAAAAATTTTTGTAAGTTAAACTATCATTGAAGTATAATGTATATATGTCACATAAAAGTTTCTACAGAGGGCGCGGTATAATAGGCAAACATGTTATGGTTTTCATAAGTGAATCAGTCACATAATATATCTTACCAGATAAATTAAAAATATATATAAATTAATATATAGTAATTAAATACGTTTCAGAGCCAATTATGAAAATAGTACTTGAATTATTTATCCTTAAAAAAGTAATCTTTATGAATAGAACATTTTAAATTTGACTTTTAACGTTCTCCGACACATTTTGCAGGCAGGTCTTGTGAAGTGAGTTTATCGATAAAGAGACATTTGATTTATATAACTATTTTGGAAGATCAACATTATCGTTCATAATATATGTATTTATGCCATAATATGTATAATTGTGATTCATTCTTTTTATAAGTATTTTGAATCAAGGAACTACACGTAGAAATTGGGTATAGAGTTCAAGGATTGATAGATTTGCATTCATATCAAATAATTTGCATGAAAATTCAATGATCATTTTACCATAGATTACAACTAAAATTATACAAATAATAGTAATTAAGTTCATTATTATTGTATGCATATAAGGAAAATGTCTTTCAGTTCACTTAAGTACTAATTTAATTTTGCAAAAAAATAAGGCAAATAATATATCATTAACATTTTTTCACTTAGAGTTTTAACGGAGAAATATCACTGTTATTTATTTTCCCTAAATTCCGACCAAATAAACAGTAATATAAATAAATTTAGTTGAAATATAACTCCATTCGTCTCTAAAGCCGTGACAAGCGATCAGGCGCGGCACACGCCGCGCTACTCTGTAATGTACATATAGCCCATTCCTACAGCCATTGGTTCAATACATGACCATCTATATGTTATTTTATCGATTGCTCGGCATTCCTGTACGTGGGGCCGAGGGACGGCATCTAAGATATCACTATCACTATCCGGTATATATATACGAGTATTTCGTACTATAAGGTCGCTGGTATTAAATTTTAGTCTTATACTACATTATAAATATCACGAGATTGTCTTTTTTTGTATGAACGCGCTCGTCTATATCACTTTGATTTGAATAGCATTAATTGCATTTTGTAGTCATTGATTGTTAAATGTTATTGTCTTTTTAACATCACGCTACGTTGTAATTAGCTAGGAAATTGCATCTGCATGTTAGTGGGGCTTTTCTTAGGTCAGCTACCATCCTCAATTTAAAATCAGGTGAGATTATGGTCAAATACTAAAACCTAATATATATATAAATTGTAGTATAGAAAATACGTTGTTGCCTGTAACATATGATTTGCATGTAACAGGCAACAGCCAAGCCGAGGTGTGCCGCGCACCCTTGAGCTAGTTGACAAAAATAAAATCGGCCGAGAGCCTTAAGCGCTCGCCTTAGTAGGTCGGTGAAGCTGTTAAGATCTTGCTAGGTCAATAGCGTAGTCAGTTCGAAAAAAAAAAAAACGCCAAGCGAGAAAGTAATAAGCGGCCGAGCCGTGTACGTCGCGCATGGTATCGGGTGCAAAAGTCAGGTTCGCCGTCCGAAGAGGACGAAGCATTACTAAAAAGGCTAGAACTGTGTATTCTTATCTTAGCGATGTACTACACAAGTTTTTTGTTTTTCGAACTGACTACGCTATTTACCTAGCAAGGTCTTAACAGCTTCACCGAACTACTAAGGCGAGCGCTTAAGGCACTCAGCCGATTTTATTTGGGCAACTAGCTCAAGGGTGCACGGCACACCTCGGGTTGGCTGTTGCCTGTTACATGCAAACTCGCGACCTATCTTAGCTAACCTAGCTAACTATTCATATATGTTTGAGTTGTTGAGACGCATATGTGTATCAAGCATACACGCCTCAATAACCCCTCCATATGTTTTTTATCGGGAAATTAGAGTTTTTTCAGTTCGATAAGGGGAAAAAATAAAACCCTTCCACTTCCATGTGTAAGCGTGTAGTGGTGCACGTGTGTGGGGGTGATCGTGTAGTGTTGTAGCAGTGATGTAAATTTTTGTGTCACTGTATGCATGTAACGCACTCAAGGGCTCCCTGCCGAGGGATCGAATCTAGACTTGAGCCGCTGCCGAGGGGTGCCTAATCTGGTGTGCGAGAGCGAAATTTACCCCCAGACCACGGCGGCGTGATCTGTGGTTACGCGGGCGTGGGCGTGAGCATGCTGTGTTTGGAGAGACAAGCTGGTACTGATCGTTCACTGCGGTTATTTCATCAGGAGGGTCGATTAAAATATGTCGCGGACGTCTATAATAATGCGCAGCGTTCGGTACGGGTTCATATTGTGCGGCGGATACCACTAAAGGACTGGGAGACCACGCGAGTGTTCTGCTTTGTACAGAATTTGTTTAAGCATGCCAAGTTAGTTGGGCAGTAGTACACAATTTTGAAAACAAAACGCGAGTGTTCAGGTCGTAAATTTCTATACATTTTTATATCTTACTAGCTGTGCCCGCGACTTTGTCCGCATGGAACTTAATGCAAAAACAGGCTTTCGTTTAATGTGTTTCAGATTTTATTTATTTATTTTATAGTATCCAGCTTGTGTAAGAGATTGAATTGCATCTAATTATTCTCGTACCTAATTCGAGAAGTCATTAAAATTACAATAGCGTTTAATGAAGTGGACAGATTTCAATGAAATAAATATTAAATGTTAGTCAAGGATATGCTTTATATATTTTTTTTCTTCTTATTCTTCTGTTCTGCAGACTCTTGGTCTGAACTTTTTTTGATTTTGCTTCTTTTTATTGTCTGCGTGAAAGATCATATCTGTGAGCAACTATTGGATGTTTTTTTCAAATTTATGAATTAACTATTTACTAATTAATTAAAAATATATATAATCTACTTCCTCGTGTTTTATTATGAACGTAGCACTTTAGCACTGATTCTTGTCCAAACAAATATACAGACAGACAATTCTAAAAATGATTCAAATATATTTTATTACTTATTCCGAGATACTTGCGACATTTATTTTTCACTATATCTAAAAATACAGAGTAATTAATTTGTACTCAAAAATATTGTAATATTTATGTAATTGTATGTGTTTAAAAAATTATCTTCGTATACGTAAGATAAGGAACGACTTTTTTTAACTGACTATACGCTATTGATCTGTTAGGTCTTCAGAGCTTCACCGGACTAAATAAAGAACTATACATCGATTGTCAATATATACCCGCTAAAACTGAGTGTCCTAGACTAGGGTGACCTAATTTTATGTGAGACAAATAGTATAAAAAATACGAGGGCGGTCTGAAAAGTTTCCGACCTCAACTTGAAAATGGCAACACTCGTCAATAAAAGTCAGGGAATATAGTTGTGCATCTTTTGACAGTAACACACCAAAGTTTCAGCCATTTTGGACGCGCAGTTTTTATTTGACAGTCCTTTGAGTGAGCCGAAGTGAGTATTTTTGTGAAAATGGAAAAAATCGAGTATCGAGCAGTCCTAAAATATTTGTTTTTGAAAGGGAATACGCCTACGCAAATCAAAGATGAGTTAAACTCTGTATACGGGGCCTCTTCACCTTCATTTACCACAGTGAAATTTTGGGCAGCTGAATTTAAACGTGGCCGTAAGAGCTTGGTAGATGATGAACGTCCAGGACGTCCAAAAATTGTAACAACTGACGATAACATCGATAAAATTCACCAAATGGTGTTAGATGACCGCCGAATTAAAGTGAGAGAGATAGCAGAGGCAATGAAGATGTCCAAAGAACGTGTTTGTCACATATTAAATCAAGATTTAGGTATGAGAAAGCTGTCCGCGCGTTGGGTGCCGCGTTTGCTAACTTTAGACCAAAAACGTGTTCGAATGAACATTTCCAATGCTCTGTTGGCACAGTTTAGGCGCAATAAATCCGAGTTTTGGCGCCGATTAATTACTGTAGATGAAACTTGGATACATCACTATACGCCTGAAACAAAAACACAGTCGAAACAGTGGACTGCAAAGGGGGAACCGGCTCCAAAAAAAGCAAAATCTGTTTTTTCGGCTGGGAAAGTGATGGCGACTGTTTTTTGGGATAGTCATGGAGTTATCCTAATTGATTATCTTCAAAAAGGGAAAACCATTACAGGAGCATACTACGCATCATTACTTGACAAGCTGAAGGCAGAAATTGCGGATAAACGGCCACATTTGCAAAAAAAGAAAATCCTGTTTCACCAAGACAACGCCCCGTCTCACACCTCAACAGTTGCCATGGCGAAAATCCACGAATTACGGTTCGAACTGCTTGACCATCCCCCTTATTCACCAGATCTAGCCCCAAGCGACTTCTTTCTGTTCCCTCAGCTAAAAACTGCACTCGGAGGACAAAGATTTTTGTCAAATGAGGAGGTAATCACCTTCGTGAACAACCATTTTGCAGAGAAGAACGCCGAGTACTATTTGGACGGATTAAAGAGATGGGAGCATCGCTGGGAGAAGTGTATAGAGTCACAAGGAGACTATGTTGAAAAATAAAAATAAATTTTATGATAAAAATTCTTGTGTCTATGTTAGGTCGGAAACTTTTCAGACCACCCTCGTATGTGCGCAATTTTCAGTTGAGCTTTTAGTCATTTATTATTACGTCCACGTGGAATCATATGTAAGAAAACAATGATTAATAAAATCATCTGAATGTATAAATCCATTTCCTTATCTACTTTCCCTAATACTTAAGTCGAGTCGTCATGAAAATTACAATAACTTTTGATAGACCAAATTAATTAATTATTTCTTAAACTAAGACGCCTGCAACAACTTCTTCCACAAAAATCTAGTAATACTATAGTAAAGTACAGGCTCGTTAGATTTGCATTTTTATTATGTGTATAAATTTTGTATGAAATGATTTCGGGTTGATGTTTGGAGATAAATGTACAGACAATGATTGTCTCCCACGTACTTCAGTGCAATATTCTAGAAAAACTGCATCAATTATGAATAAAGAGTATTTTCATATAGTGTAAATTGACTATGTAAAGTCAGAAAATATTCGGTAATGTATCCAAAGGAGGCTTATTTTTCCGGGTCACAAATGTTACTGTTAAATACAATAAAATGTACTACCTTGAATTTCACCAAAGGTCTGAATTGTTTTTAATGCAATCTATATGTCTTATCAATCACTTGGTATCACGCGACACATGATTATAAAACACAATATCTGATCAAAAAATTATAAAAATCTATTGATGACAATATTACGATTTAGTTTGGTATTTTCCCTTATTGCTTGCAGATAACCGTAACAAACGATTGTACGTGCAATACGATTATAGTGTGTAGATCATAGCTTGTATGTGGGATAGCCACGCTGAAGCTATTACTGATTTCAGCATGAATGTGTCGGCTTGTCCCCGGAACTACCATCCGACCCACAGAAACACCCACGTGAAATAACTGTACTTGCATTGATGCGTTTCGTACGGTCAATGAGAGCACCAGAGGCCCACCTTTCCTCCTCTTCCTTTTCCGCTTCCCCCCTTCCTCCGAAACACAGGCTGACATCGCACTTGCGACTCCCCTGGTGTTATTACTGTCTATGGACTGTGGTGATCAATTAACATCACATAGGTGCGGACCAAGAGTCTGCAGACTAAAATAAAATATATAAAAAAAAAAAACATCACACCTGCTCGTTTGCCTCCTATGATATTTAAAAAAAAACAAATCCGCAAGCTTGTACGTGCAACAGTGTTCAGTTTACACTGTCAAAAAAATTAACTTAATATGAAATTTTATTTTAATTTAATATTTAAAAAATAGTCATTTTATATGTACCGATTAGGTTTCATGAAAATATGGTGAGCCTATATACCTATGCGGGGTGCGGTTGTCCCGTTTACTCTTCTTATGATTTCAAACATATACGCTATTTCTGTCGCTCTGAAGACCTTGACTTTTGCTAGTAGTAATGCTTGAAATATTGATAAGTTGACGTTTGGGTTTCGAAAATTCGGAAATATTGCGTATAGTCATTGGTTAATGCAATCCTAGACTAACTTTTAGCAAACCTTTTTAATGCATCGAATGCATGAAATACTAGAGGTTCATTTAGTGTCATGTACTTTTACTATATAACCGTCTTCAGCATATAAAAAGGGTTATTTTTTTTAAACTATTTTTTATTGAAATACATCGGATCTTTAGAGTACACATCTAAATTAACGATTGCACGTTATATTTTAGTACCAAGGCAACTGAGCCTAGCTCGGTTCTTTAAAAAACATTTCTAAATAAAATCAACTGTTTTGCAGCACAAAATTAGCATTTTTTCACAAAAAAAATTTTGAATATAGATATTTCTCTTATAATTATAATAATCAAATCATCTATTTAATTAAAATAAATTGTTAGATTTGCTTTACAAAATTATATTTTTTTTACAGACAAAATAAATACTCGGATTCGAACTAGGGTTGTCGATATTCATCGATGTTTAAGAGACATCGATATTTAGCTTAAAAACATCGATGTTTTGATGTCGATAACATCGACACATCGATGTTTTGTTTTCGATAACATCAACGTAATGAATATATTCTTTAGGGTCATTTAACGTTGCATGTACTGGTGGCGGAGAGGGCCCGGGAGGTAGATCCACGAAGTGGCCCTCTTCACCAAAGAAGAGCAGCGGGACGGGCGAGGCGTAATGCTCGTCTGCTCCTAGCACCGTAGCCGAAGCTGAGGGGATGGGTCGGGGGCTCCATCTGCTCGTTGCACGAGTGAGGCTGACGAGGGGAGACTACTGGGACTCTAATTTATGTTTAACAAAAAATTTGATTTTTATTTTGATACTGAAACCAATAGTTTTGGTGTAATTTATAAAATTCGGTCAAATTTTTGAAAAATTGAACTTTGATCTTGAATAACCTTTGAACGCGTGGACGAAACAAAAGATATTATCAGATCTTTTTTGTAGATCAATTCTCTATAAAGATTGAAACAACGATTTATAAGTCAATCAGTCGTTTTTTTTTTTTCTCGAACTGACTCCGCTATTCACCTAGCAAGGTCTTAACAGCTTCACCGGACTAAAATCAGTCGTTTGAACGGTACAAAAATCAGAAGAAGCAAAAAAAGAATTTCCCATGTTATTCTTATGGGAATTAAAAAAATGCGATGAGGACAATCTTAATATTAATATTAAGAGCTCATCTTTTCACAGTCATTTTTTACACCCAAACGAAACTTTTGAGCCTGTTTGGAAAAAAAAAGAATTTGTTTTTTTTTTTTGGAACACCCTACAATATACATCAGTGTTTCCCAACCTTTTTTAGGCCATGTCCTACCTTTACTACGGTTTGGTTTGGTGACCGTCATTTGTCACCAACATTTTAAACGGCTCGAGCCCTCGAGCGCAAAGGATCAAGTTCCATGCGAACGAAGTCACGGGCACAGTTAGTAAAGAATTATAGCTACCATGATCTCCAATGTGACAATCTAACAAAAGATATACTGTGACGGGTTTATTATTATGTGTATATTGGTTACGACTCAGTTGGGTACAAATACCTATTACCCTTTACCCGATTAGGCCTCCCACGGTAGTGGCTCAAGCCTAGGTTCGATCCCTCGGTAGGGAGCCCTTGAGTGCGTTGCTTGCGGGATACGGTGACACACAAATATACATCACCGCTACAACACTACACGATCACCCCCACACACGTGCACGCCTACACGCTTACACATGAAAGTGGAAGGGTTTACTTTTTTTTCCCTTATCGAACTCAAAAACTCTCAATTTTCCGATAATAAATATATGGAGGAGTTGTTGAGGCGTGTATGCTTGGTACACATATACGGTTCAACAACTCATAGATATATGAATAGTTAGCTAGGTTAGCTAAGATAGGTCGCGATTTTGCATGCAACAGGCAACAGCCAAGCCGAGGTGTGCCGTGCCTTGAGCCTTAAGGAGGTGCATGCGGAGGTAGCTGCTATGGACCATTGATGAACTACATCCATAGCAGCTACTTCCAGGGTAACCTTAACCACTGCGCCGCCGCCCAAGACCTTCTGCAGGCGGTGGCGGAGTGGAAAATCGACTTGGCAGTCATCGCGGAGCCATATCGCGTCCCGGACCAGCCGCACTGGGCTGGCGACGCGAACGGCTCCGTGGCGATCCTGTCCAGAGGGGGCGCACCCCTCTCTGTCAAGGGGAGGGGTGACGGGTTCGTGGCGGTCGCCTCACGAGGACTCGCAACCCTCGGGGTCTATTTTTCCCCGAACCGGCCCATGGTGGAGTTCCAGTCTTTCCTGGACTCCCTGGGGCCGGTCGTGAGGCGGCTGGCGCCGCTCCCTGTCGTCCTGCTTGGC
Organism: Antheraea mylitta; assembly: GCA_014332785.1. Classification (NCBI taxonomy): domain Eukaryota; kingdom Metazoa; phylum Arthropoda; class Insecta; order Lepidoptera; family Saturniidae; genus Antheraea; species Antheraea mylitta. The sequence goes on from JACEII010000002.1 coordinate 1,779,755, forward strand.
GATCCTAACGCCAAGTCTAGGGCGTGGGGAGGGGCGACAACGAACCCGAGAGGCCGGGCGCTCGAGGAGTGGGCAGCCGAACACGAGCTGTCCCTCCTTAACCGGGGGAACGTCTATACGTGCGTGCGGCACAACGGGGGATCGATCGTGGACGTCACATTCGCCTCCCCGTCGGTCGCACGCCGTATCCGGGGATGGAGGGTCGAAAAGGAGGTGGAGACCCTATCGGACCACCGCTATATCAGGTTCGAGGTCTCCACCTCCCATCACGAGCCGGTCGACCGTTCCCGGAGGGGTGCGACGTTCCCCCGCTGGGCGATGAGCCGCCTCGACAGGGAGAAGGCGGAGGAGGCGGCTATCGTCCAGGCCTGGGCCTCGCCCCCCCTGGACAGCGAGAATATCGACGCGTCCGCTGCCCGCCTCCGTGATGCTCTCACGGAGGTATGCGACGCGTCGATGCCGCGGAGCACACACCGCCCTGATAAAAGGGCGGTGTACTGGTGGTCGCCCGAGCTCGCGGAGCTCCGGGCGGCCTGCTCTGCGGCCCGGCGGTTGTACGGGTGTAGCCGCCGGAGAAGGCTCAGGGCCCCCGAGGAAGATGCCCGGCTGTATGTCGAATACAGGCAGAAAAAGAAGACTCTGCAGGCCGCCATCAGCCGGGCCAAGGAGGCGGCATGGGGGGAGCTACTTCAGACGCTGGAGAGCGACCCGTGGGGGCGCCCGTACCGGTTTGTCCGGAAACAACTCCGGGGCCGGGCGCCTCCGACGACGGAAACCTTCCAGCCAGAGGTGGCCGAGAGGGTCGTGGGAGAGCTGTTCCCCGACCCTCCGGAGCGCCTTCCTCCTCCTATGCCGCCGCTCTCGCGCTTCGCGCCTGTGGCGGAGGTGCTCGACCGTCCTCCCCCGGTGTCGGAGGAGGAAATGGGTAAGGCGGTCGAGTGCCTCCGCGGCAGGCGGACGGCGCCTGGGCCGGACGAGGTCCCGGGCCGGGTGTTGGCCCTCTGCATGGGGCACTTCGGGGAGCGGCTTCGGGGGCTGTTCGACCGCTGTCTGGCGGAAGGACAGTTCCCGAAGCTCTGGAAGACGGGGCGGCTCGTCCTTATCCCTAAGGCGGGCCGCTCTCCGGACAGCGCGTCGGTATACCGGCCCATCGTCTTGCTGGACGACATCGGGAAGGTGCTCGAGAGGGTGATTGCGTCCCGGGCAAAAAGTTGGCGATCAGAATTTCATAACCCTCATAAGAAGTTTCAAAAATACGTTTTTTTTCAAAACTTATCAATTGCTATGAAACAAAAAAAGAATAAAGAAAACCAGTTGTGAAACATAGGAGGGAGATGTTCCTAACTGTTTTCTTTCTGCCTATTTATGTATCTTAGCTCCTTAGGCACACCTGTTGACCTTTTTAATCTTTGAAATAATATTGCAAAAATAAGACATTTTGTAAAGGATTCTGAAATTGTAAGAAATATATTCGTTTTCGTAGTTTCATTTTGATAGAATGGGAAAAGTTTTTTTATTTCATTTTTGTTAAAGTATATTATAATGAATGCCTCTAATTATACTAATATATAGTTCAATTATAACTTTGTTACTGTCACACAACTCGGTATAACAAAATGAGAAAGGCCTTCGTGATAATTATAACAGTATGTTTTTTACTATACAATTTTATGTTATCTTTGTATGATTTGGTATCACGCACTGCCCTATGTTATGATGTTATGATATTATCGATGCAGTAGTTTACGTCATATGTTGATTACTCGAGTAGCTAGTTACGCCATCTATATAGTATAAAACTGAATATTATGTCATCAAGAGATGGCGCGTAAACATAAACTTTTACACTGATCTTTATTATACGACATATCTATCTGCCACAGGTAGAGGTCTCCACTTCTACAGTATACTTTTTATCCATGGTCTCCACTGATGTATACATTCTAGATTTTTCATATAAATGTACTCCAATGATATTATATGAGTAGTAATATCATTGATATACTCTGTGTAATGGACGACAGAGTGTTAGTACGGATCAGGACTATTTTCGATAAGGAGCGTGCTGAATATTGGGCTTTTTTTCGACATAAAGATGGTCTTTTGAACCACGAGAACACAGCTAATGTTGTTTTAAAAAGACTAAAGGATACCGGTCTATTTACAAAAATATATTACGACACGTCGTCCGGTGACGCAGTAAAGACCTTGCCAGGTCAATAGCGTAGTTCGAAAAAAATAAATTAAGATACATAATCTATTAATTAATTCCAATTGGAAAACCGCTTTTAAACTCCACATGTAATGCGTTAATTGGACTATGAAATAATTTTTCAAATATGGATTTTCTTATAATTTAATTTTTATAACCAATCTTCCTGTATATTATTACTACCATTGTCGAGGTATTGATAATCACAGGTTTATTGCGATCATTGCAATGAACTAACAAAATGGTGGCCCTCTTGTTAAAACTTTCTAGGAGTTTTGTGGCAAATCAGATTTCATGCTCCGTGGTATTATTTCCCACTGATTGCACTTGTGTACAGTAACCGAACCATATTACATAAAGTACCACAAATACTATAAAGCCAAATAACACAAGATTTCGAATCTATACTAATATTATAAAGAGGTAAAGTTTGTGACGTTGTAGGAGATAATCTCAGGAACTACTGGTCCGATTTGAAAAATTCTTCTATTGTTATATAGCTCATTTATTGAGGATGGTTATAGGCTATATATCATCATGCTAATACCGATCTTTGGATGTATTTTATTAGATGTCTTTTGGGATACGCATAGGTATATAGTACTAGAATCCGCTTGCGGCTTATCTACGTTTGTACCTTTATAAAGCGATTTATCCAGCGCACGTCTAGAAAGTTCTCAAATGGCAGGATCTTTTCCAATTTACTTTATATTTTGGCCATTTTAAGCAATATCGTTATAAATGACAGCGTATATGTTATTTAATGTCTAAACTATATTACTGTAGTTTCATCAACATCTGTTCATTAGTTTTAGTGTGAAAAAGCAATAACTATCCGTTCATTGAAATGTTGATTACTGTGTCAAAATCGTGTCAAGTGAAATAGGTTTTGAATAAGACAGTTTCGGTGAAGGTAAAGGTAGTGATGAAACCGTAGCGTGATGGTAGGACTTTTACTAAACCTACCTGGTTTGCTATCACCCTCAAGTTGACAGTTACCAAGCACTTGTTGGTGTGTTCCTACAACTGTACTTGAGAGCAAAGTCCCCTCTATTTTTTTTTTCAATCTGACTAAGCTATTGATCCAGCAAGCTCTTAACAGCTTCACCGGACTACTAAGACGAGCGCTTAAGGCACTCAGCCGATATTATTTGACAACTAGCTCAAGGGTGCACGGCACACCTCGGCTTGAGCTGTTGCCTGATACATGCAATTCGCGGCCTATCTGAGCTGACCTAAGCTAACTATTCATACATGTATGAGTTGTTGGAGCATATATGTGTACCAAGCATACATACCTCGACAACTCTTATATGTATTTCGTATCGGATAATTTTCTAAATTATTTCAGTTTGATTACGGACCATATAAAACCCTTCCACTTTCATGTGTAAACGTGTACGCGTGCACGTGTGTGGAGGTTATATGTGTAATGTTGTTACAGTGATGTGAGATTTTGTGTCATTGTGTCGCGTGAGCAGCGCACGCAGGGTTCCACGCCGAGGGAACGGACTTAAACACACTTTCTCGTTTACGCTATTAATAGGGGTACTAAAAAAGGAAATAAAACACAAAAACCCACTTATATTATACTTATATTTAAATAAAAATTATATTTTTTTACAATCGTATCATTACATTTAATATACATAGCCACTTTGTAAAAAATCTATATGTATACTTAGTAGTATGTATACGTCGGAGTGTATGTCAAAAACATCTTTTTTTTTAAATAAATGTGTATAATGTGGTGCTTGCACAAACTAAATTTTAACGCAGTACCTAATTATAGAACTTGATAGAAAATGAGCATGTTTCTTTAAAACTCCCTAAATTTTCCAGTTCTTTTTCCATAAACTCTTATAATGATGTCTAATATGTTCACAGCACTATAACAAAATATATATAAACTATAACATATTGTATCTTTAATATACACTGTATATTTGTATCGTTTATATTGAAATCTTAAAAATGTGTTTGTTCTGAACAGACCAGTCCCAAAATTATGTATTTAGCAAAAGCAACAATAGATAATTGTCGACTTAGGAACCTTTCACGTACCATGTAAGCAGATTTTAGTTATTTTGACAATTTTCTAGATCTTATGAAGTCTTATACAAGTTTTAAATAAGACAAAAAACGAAACTAAGTAAATGTTGCTGATATATTCGTCATTCTACACCTCAAAAGTTACCAAAAATATTGGTGCTTACGTAAATACATGAAAGGTCACTTATTCCTATTATATATCAAACTAAATAAACGACAATTCTTCCTCTTTGATCGATTTACTAAACCCCGGTATTCCAGCATTTGCGATTTTATTTACTACGGGAAATCCCCTGAAAAACAAATCACAATGGACACGTTCAAAAATGAACTTAGAATGGGTTCCAAATAAAAAATAGGTACTACATTATTTGGATGCTTGATTGGATAAGTATTTTCAAACCATCTATTGATCAACCCCCCTCTGATATACGTAGGGGGTATAACCTTGGTTTACCCACTAAGTCCGTGACTGACTTTTTTTAAATTAATTTAATGCTATGTCATAATTTGCCAGGCCTGTCAATTAATTCGGTTTTTTTTGTATGAAATAAATGCCATTCATACTTATTTTCGAATTATCAAATATTTGTCAAGTGAACATAATGTCTTGACTTAGACGCAGTTAGTGTATACCATAACTGCAGTCTCAGTACTTTATTTCATATATTACCAAATTCTTTGTTGTTCTGTTGTAGGCAACTAATAGTAGATATATGTAAAAATAAATTCTTTAATCACATTTGCTAAAATATTAAAATGTATACGAGAATCTCTGCAAAATACATTAAAATTAGGCATTATAATATGTGATAGCGTAGAAAGATAGGTATATAAATAGTGGGGACACTGTTTTCTTGCGTACTAATAAATTTTCCAGTATATTCTGTCGAACAGAAAAAAAAATCGTGCCAAATAACTTCGCTCGTTTTAAACGATAAGCGATCGTGTAATTAATTTAGAAAATATTATTACATGACTTAAAATTTATTCTTAACATCAGTCTCAGGACGTTGACTCCGCGGCAGTGCGGGGCGCGGTCGTACCTACCAGTTTATACGCTTTATTTTAGTGAAAATGTACATTTATGTTAGTATTTTACGTTCTTATATCGATTGTGAAAAGGCTAATTCACTAACGAGTTTGTACAAGGTGTTTACACGTTAGTTAGCAAAAATGTAAATTTTTGTAAGAATTTTGCGTTTTTATGTCGATGGTTAAAAAGCTAATTTGCTAATGAGTTTGTACAAAGCGTATACAGGTTAGTTAACGAAAATGTACATTTTTGTAGGAATTTTGCGTTTTCATATCGTCAGTGAAAAGGTTAATTTACTAACGAGTGTGTACAAAGTGTTTACAGATTAGTTGACAAAATGTACATTTCTGTTAGTATCGATGGTATAGAAGTTAATTGACTAACAAATTTTGACTCTTTAGTTTATTAACCTTCCATGTGTCGATATTAGCAAATGTCGACCTATGTAGGTGCATAGTCTTCTTATTTAAATTAAAAAAGAAAATCGTATTCTCGGTGTAGTTCTAAAATATATATTAAATAGAGGAAGCCTTTATAATAAACAAGACAGTTAGGACATTTCTAAAGCAATTTTTGATTACAAGATCATTTATACAATTCCAATGTACTCGAAAATCTGATGCGAATTGGAAGTATTACTTCCTCAATGGTAGAGTTCTTGTAATAACGACATTGGAAATCTAGTAAAAAATAGCCACCCATATTTTTTTTTTTTTACAAAAAGACCACATTTTTTTTGTTCTTAAGATTAGTTTAATAGAATTCTCCAGTTTTCGAAAAGTAATAGAATTTGTATGTCAATAGAATTATATAATATTCTGTTATAATTATTTATGGTGCCCCGCACTGTAACACTTAATGCGATCAGTCAAAGACAATACAAACCAAGATATTTAATTCAGTTTCGAAAAAATATCCGGCCGTCATAGACAAAAATTACTTTTTTATTCATAGACAATCACGATATAAATTAATTTCCAAAAAAAGACCATCTTATTGCCATAGACAATAAATTGTATTTTTTTAAATATATTTTTGAACCTAGCTACGAATCCGGTATGATGCCATTGAGTTGATTAATTGGACTGGCTTTCCTCGCTTTGATCTCCGTTCGAGTCCCCATTCAGGACTGGAGGCACTGGAGGCTTTATTGGGGGCGCTGGTATAACCTGTAAGAAGATTTTCTTTCAATTATTTATAGGCCGATTATACATATACTTATTTTAGCTATTATTCCATACAGAATGCATTACTATTTTATTATAAACAGTAATTTTAATAATGTTTAATATGAATGTGATATAACTTCAAATATATTTACAAAATATTTTCTATTATTCTTTACTTATTCCTTTTAGCAAACAACATCGCTAAGTTGAAAATTGGTGGTGTTTACATTGAAATTTCTTTAGATAAATATTTTCGTAACGTATCAAGCAATTTTGAAAGTTTCAACCAATAAGATACCAGTCTTCAAATTAGTATTTACTGCGTGAGGATTCTAAAGTTCAATTTAAAAAAAGGTTATCACTCATTCGTAAAACAAGTTAAAAATGCTTGCACGGTGTTGTTTGCTAGGCGATGGTACGAAAAATTACAAACTGAAAAACCTTAAATTGTTATTAAATGCGAAAAAAAAAATGATTGAATATCAACCACCATGTGCTGAGAGTAAATGTGACAATGCCTTTATAACGCCAAAAGCAAAATAATGTATGAAAATAATACAACGCTCCTTCCTAACTTCATACATTCCTTTTTCATCACATACAATCTTTATCTGACACAAACATTGGCGATATGTATTTATGTGTGAATAAAAAAAATCGGACAATATCCGATATATTTGACCCAAAAAAACAAAACATCTTTTTATCTATTGTACAGAACGTAAAACAAATGGGATGAAGATGAAAAAAAAAAAACAAAAAACCAGCAGTGATCGCTAAAAGTTTCCATTACAAAGTAAAGCGCCATCTTCCAATAGCAATAAAAACCAAAACTCATGCATGACAGCTTCCTCGAACAAGGAATAAGCCACTCTGTCGATCATATTCTCTTTCACTCTATGTAATACCAAGCAAGAAGGACGCAAAAATAATCGACTTTAACAACGAAAGTATGAACAGAGAAAGGAATGTGAACTTAGGCGCAAATAGAATCAGACTTTCTAAAAAAAATATAATAAACATTAGTGTAGCCAATCTTAAGGAAGATTTAATTGATACTAACGATTTATATCATTTAATTTATATCTCATATAGAACTCTATAGATTAACAGTATTTAAACATTTAATAAGTTATTATGGTATATTCAATACAACAAATGTTTGCACAATGTTACTTCAGCCTGAAACAACATTAAAAAAGGAATTAATTGCTGTAAACACAGCAAATTATTAGTAAATTACATTCTGACGAAGATTTGCTAATAGTAAACCCAACCAATATCGGATATATTGGTATAGAGGTCAATTGTCTAACAACATATCATAAGTTAGTTATTTAACCTTTCGTCTGTCGATATTAGGGAATCTCGATGCAAAATAGGGCACATGAGTCATAATCGAGCTTGCATTGACTACATTTTTTTTATATCATATTAAAGCTAACCAAACACATACAAACACACATACACACGCGCCTGTAAAATCCTCCACCAATAAGAAAATCTAGAACTTAACTCGAAATCGTTAATTCTGCCCCTCACAAATATTTGGACTATTCTTGTGATACGTTAATGATCTAGTTTTTAACATAGACATTAACATTATTAATGCAAAATGACTAAAAATACGTTATATTAGGCCTATAATAATACGATAAATAAATTATATTCGTTCGTATTGAATAAGTCAAAAGAAAAACCCAATCATTAATAAACCAAACATGAGCCAATTATAAATGTTGTAAACTTTTCTGTAAATAGTAATTTAAAATTTGATCGGACTAACCAAATAATTTAGCCAATCACATTAAAGGTTTAAGCCTAATTCGTTTGCGCCTTTATAAATGGCGAGAAAGTTTTTGCGCCTTTATGATTGGTTAAAATGTTTTTGTCTCTTTTTGATTGGTAAAAAAGTTTTAATGCCTATTAGAAAAATATCTGCAGATCGTTGTAACTTAAAACTGTAACATATGTATATGAAATTCGAGACAAATTAAGCGTTTGAACCAGACTGGATGTACACTTATAACTTGTAAATCGATACTGGCCTCTTATTATCTATTCAGAACCTAAACATGGACTTAACAACTTTTATTGTTGTTTTATAAAATTTTGATAAGATAAAGCAGTAAACAAAATAAAAGAATGAAACAAAAATAATCTATTTTGTTTTGTTTTAGATACTTACGTATCAACATGCTTTAACACTTGTCTCTCCATTACACAAAAAATCAATGTTTGATAAAATTAGAGAGTTTTTGTTTCTATTGTCGTTGCGGAAGTATTTGCCAGTGTCAGTGTTTTAAATAAGACACTATTAATTCAAAGAAATGTTATTACACTAATAGTACTTACTTACTTACTATATTTACTTCTACTCGAGAATTATTGAACGAGTTACTTAAGATAAAATGACAAATAATACATTACTTCATTCTCAGATAACTATCATATAGTAAATAGGCACAAGAAAATTAACAAGGTACTAATCAGAGTTTTAAATAGTCTCAATAATTCGAATTTCCCTTAAGGTATTTTATAACCGTAAAAACGATATTAAATGGTATGTAGTAAACACTTAAACATCAGTAGGATTAGCGTCACTAATTTTTTAAAAGAAAATATTTTATATGTACATTTTTTGTTAAGAATAAAATTAAATATTCATTTTGGATAGACAATAGCAAGAAAAAAACACGCATCCCACTTTGAACTACATAGAATAGTACTGACAATTCTAAGGTGATGTGGTAAAAAAGACGCGAGAGAATGTATACATTATTATATAACATTGCAGTGATATGTTCACACAAATGTGTGGTCCGGTGAAGCTGTTAAGACCTTGCTAAGGCATAGCGTAGTCAGATCGAAAAAATATTCACACAAATGTCTAATGGTCTGTATTAAATTTATGTATGATACGATTTTGCATTAATAATGTAACACGCAATGTTCTGTTAATCACGCCCAAAATTTTGCATAGGTACGTGGTGTCCGGAGGGCGCGTCGTCTTTTACCTGCCAGAAACAATTACTTTTTCAATTGGTAGATAGGTACATTTTACATTTTTTTTTATCTTAACACAACCAGTGCCATGCAGAATGCAATCCAAAAAAGGCAAAAATCGAGAGATTTCCTTCCGACTTGTCTTTGCCACATCAGTCTCAAAGCCTCTCAGCAGTTTGACAAATACGAGGAATCAAAAAAATCATTTTTTACCACTATGGTGGTAGTTATCCATTGCGGTAAAGACACTCTGCCTTTCTGCTTGATTAACCATGTGTAACGGGTTTTAAATTTGACATTCAATAATCGCAAGACAATTAAACACGATTGTCGTTTCTTACCCACACGTCCCAATATTTAAATATTTATTTAAAATCAGACACTTTGTCACAAAAGTTCATGGTGGTTAAATGTTTTTTTTTTATTATTGTTATTCTATTCTGCAGACTCTTGGTCCGCACCTTTTTTTGCTTACATGTATTATTTTGTATACGTAAAAATCGTATCGGTGAGCAAATTTTTTTTATTGGTTAAATGGTTTAATTAGTAAAATATCACTATTACTTGATCCTTCAAGCGTAATCTGAAGAGATATTTACAATCGACGTATTGTTAATGTCTTAGGGAACGTCGTATATTTTAGAATTTCTATTGGGCCCAGTTTCGTCACTTTCTCTATTGCTATGGTAAAAATATATTGTTGCAAAGTTCACAAATCTGACTCTCAGGACAGACAAACGAAGTCTTCCAAATTCGTCTACACACTTGTTAGCGTCAGAGTTGAAAATAATGTTGAAACATAAAAATTTTAACACTCATTTCCATTATTTGAATCTGAATGATAAGCAATAAATTGAGGATTTTTATGTATTAATTAAAATAAAAATATTACTCATGGCAATCTTAATTTATTTTTAATTTTCGAAACGTTTTATGTTTTTTTTTTTCTGCAGAAACCTCGACTTTTTAAATAATAACTCGCATGGTTCTACCATCCGTTCCTATTGGGAGACATCACTATATTTAAAATTTTATCTATCTATTTTTAAATCCGAAGTCCCAACTAGCAACACAGGAAATGTTATTTTACTCTTCAGAATTTAAAAAAGTTGGATAATGTAGAAGAAATGGTGTTGACTACATTTTTACTGGCCAGTGAGAGTTAATATTATGAGGAAATTTGATAAATATAAGGAAGGAAATACTAAATATTAGATATACATAGAATACTATATATACTACTAGCCTCTGCCCGCGACTTCGTTCGCGTGGAATAGATACACTAACACCAACACTAACACGCAGCAGTTCTCAAAAGGAAAAAAACATCCCGATTTTGAGTCATTTTTCAGCTGTGCTCCGCTCCTATTGATCTTAGCGTGATGATATAGCCTATAACCATTCTCGATGAATGAGCTATATAACATTGAAAGAATTATTCAAATCGGACCAGTAGTTCCTGAGATTACCCCCTACAACGTCACAATATCACAACGTCACAAACTCACAAACTTTACCTCTTTATAATATTAGTATAGATTACAATTGGGTACGGTAGATGACACTACGGCTGACTTTTAGTTTTTTTTTTATTAAGTCAGGACAACGTCGACGGGACCCGTTGGTTATTATATAGAATAGATTGTTATTTACCGCTGGCTTAGGTCTGTGCGTGTCCACAGCATCCACCGAGAGTCGGATGTGTTCCTCACGACATCCGTACGCGACGGGAGTCAGTTTGATTACCGTGTGAAGTGGCACGTGGAGATATGGTAATTCCTCTGTAAAACAATAACAGATTATTAACTTATTCGAGTGGTATGTTTCTTTTTATACATCTACCGACAACTTCAGCAGTGGAAACGGCTGAAGGAACGTGCGATTAACATAAAGGCGCAAAAACCTTTGAAACATCAATAAAGGCGCAAAATATTTCAGCAAAAAAAAAAGGCGCAAAACTTTTTCCAGGTAATCACAAAGGCGCAAAACTTTTTGATAGGATAGTGATGGTCATCGCGACTACTGTTTGCCATTTTGGTACTCCTTGGATCCCCCCCCCCTCCCGGTCTCCTAACAATGAATTCCTACTCTCGCTCGTATACTTACATGAATCCCCGTTACCAATAATAATTTGTAATAAAATTCTAAATTATTTAACACAACAGCAAGATAAAAGTGTCATACATAGCTACTCACTCACCTGCAGACTTGTCCAGGAAGTAAGCGAGCAGACATCGCATGACGGCCTGGTGCGAGACCACCAGCACGTTCCCCTGCCGCTCCAGCTCCATGATGACGGGCTCTAGTCGCGCCACCAGATCCTCGTAGCTCTCGCCGCGCGGATACCGGTACGCGAACTTGTTCGCGTCACGTGCGTTGAAATCCGACGGGTACTTCTGCTGGATCTCTGCGTATGTCATCTCTTCGCAAATACCCTGAGAAGACAACAGTTCCATTTAACAAATCCATATTCTTTGTAAATACCCTCGGAAGGGAATAATTTCATTTAACCAAACTATCCATACATTCATACGTAAATACTTTGGGAGGGGAGTAGTTCTATTTAAATCCATACATACATGCATACTCTTCGCAAATACCCTGGGGGATAATAGTTCCACTTAAAGCCCAATGAAGCTGTAAGGATACATGGAGTCAAAAGGATAGTCAAGTCGAAAAGAAAAGCAAGAATATTACCGCATCGATTTCGTTGAGTGCCTTCCACCTCTCCTGCGGCGCGCGCACGTCCCTCGCAGTCTGTATGGCGCGTCGCATCCACGAGGTCCACACGCGCAGCCCCGGGATCTGCTGCTGCTCGATGTACGCGGCGAGCGAGCGCGCGTACTGCCGCCCGCGCCCCGACAGCCCGCTGTCGCCCCCGATGCGACCACACAGGTTGTGCGTACTCTCCCCGTGCTACCAATAGACCGAAACTCATATTTTCCTAATGCTGCTTCCATACGTGCTGACCTAAACTCCTATACACCTAATGCAACTCCCAATCGTGCTGATCGACACTCTTATTCATCTAATGCTACTCCCACGCGTGATAATCGATACTCCTATCCAACTAAAGCTACTACCACACTTGCAGACGGACACTTCTATCCTCCTAGTGCTATTTACACACCTGCGCCAAGAAACTTTGACAAGGCTGTCGTAAAAAAAAATCCTAAATCTCACTCAATCTAAGTTATGGATCTTTGAACTGACCTCAAAAAGTAAGTTCTCAATTGAGTTATATTATTTTTTGGCAATTTATCAACAATTTCTATTTTATTTATTTAATTGTTTTTTATTGAAGAAAGGATATCTTCAAAGGAGTCCCATTTTAATTTCATTAGCACAAAACTTTAGATTTCGAAGGATTATAGCAGCGAACTTCTCAAAATCAATGGTAGATTTCAACAAGACACGCACCTAATATACAATACAACATACCTAACTATGGTCAAAGACTTTCTGGTGCATTGTTTTAGATTAGATCTTTTGATCTTTTTTAAAATTTCTTTTTTTTGTTGAACCGATTCGTATAAACAACGTACTCATTGCCTATAAATAAATAAATATAAATTTAGTTTTATTATTTTATTGTATAATATACAACATATCTAACAATGGTCACAAACTTTCTGGTGCGTTGTTTTAGATTAGACCTTTTTAACTCGTTTTAATTTTTTCTTAACAAAATTTTGTTGAACCGATTCATATAAACAATACACTCTCGAGATAAATATATATAAATTTATCTTTTAATAAATATTATACTTAATAAATATAAATTTAATTTTATTGTACATATTTTTTATAACAATGTACTGTACTAACAATAATTTTTAGCGGATGTACAGGGGTGTCATTTTCAGACATCACTATCGTTCAAATTTGATGCAATCTGTGCCTTTTGTGAAAAGATCTCAATAAGATGATGCTTGGACTTCTGTCCGTCAGATTGGTAGTTTGGGACTTTGTTGTAGAACCTAAGTCTCTATTACCTAATATATTGTAAGTGGTTTCACTGACGTTGAAACATGGGATGACCAATTTGCCTAAATAACGACGGATGCATTTCCCTTTTTTGCAACATCGGATTTTGTATACATTCGTAGTCCAAAAGAACACAGGTAATTGGATTTAATTTGTTTGCCATTAGCTTTTGTTCTTGATATTACGAATAAGTCATACTTCGGTAAAGCTGCAATCCGCAAATATGATCACTTGGTTTGTGTTTTAGCTATATTCATCTTTTTTTTACGGCAGAAGTACTTTTCCCGCTAAAACTAAATTCACAAGCTTATTCCAATAAAATAACTGTTTAAACTTTCCCCACACTTACGTATAAATCCAAGAATCCATAATTAACATTCCCTAGACTTATATATTTTATTTAGAAACAGCGGAACCAGTTATTACTTTGTGTCTATTATCACGCAGCCTAATAGTTCGTAACGCATGATTATAACTTGTCACGCGTACATTTATTGCAACTATACACAAAACTTTATGGCGATACACGCAGGTATGGAAGTAGAATAATCGAAACCTATTTAAATTTAAAAAGGGACTATTTGAAATAAAACGTTTGAGATGCAAAACAGAAGGAAATATATATACAAAATAAATAAAAACAGTATTGTGTTCATAACATACTTGGACAACGACTCTATCGTTCAAAAAAGATGGAAATCAAACTAGAACATTAATTTTCCGTAGACAGAAAACATAGACAGTGATAAATGGTTCGACGAGAATTTAAAAAAAAAAGTACAGAGTAATTTAAACTCTATGGTAATTAATGAGACGATTTAGTTTTAATATAGGAAAACAATAGAAGAAAATAATAATTCAATATTTTTTCCTCGCACTAATGATGTTTTAAAATAAAACTATATTCAATGCATTTATAAATGAGGTAAATCAGAATGCAATTATTTATTAATTAATCAATACCAATTACAGATGATAATTTAAATGAAAACATAACCCCTCTTATTACAAACACAACATTGAACACGCGTTTAACACGAGTTCTACTAAACAGTATCTAAACTTATAAACCTTGTTGAACACATATTTAAAATACTTTATTACAAGAGCGTGTGCAAGCTGACTCTAGCTAAACGTCTGAATTTAAGTTTTTTAGGCAAGCAACTTTTAATTCAACCTCATCAGTGAAAAAAAACCTTGTTTTTTGTTATTGGAACGAAGTTCCTTATCGCGCGTTGTGAAAGGGGGCTAGACGGAAAAAATTCTTACGAAAAGTTGTCACCACACTTTTTGCTATAGTAAGCTATTGTAAGCTGTGCGGCGTCGCATGTTTCTCTGTCTGTCTCTCTCTCTCTTATAGAAAGCAAGCCAGATATTATCATTTCTATTTCGCATTGAACAGTGTGGTGTCGCGACGATTATTTTTGTTGAGCGTATACAGGTTTTTTGTAAATAATAAATAATAAAAAAAAAAATAATGATCCCAAACATATGTTTCCTAATTCAGTTACCACAAGCCAATTATTACGAAAATTGAGCCTACTGATTGAGTTTATATAACATTATATTTGTTAATAATAAAAAAAATATTATTATAACTTAAAAAAAAAAATTATTACAATTCCTTCACTAATTAATCGAAAGGAACTTCGTTCCATCCGGGTGTCCCTTGACACCTCTCAAGTTTTTTATTAATTTGCATTTTAAAATAATTGTTTAAAGTAAGCCACATATAAGATTAATATATTAAGTCAAAGTACGTAAGGTGTAACATCAGTATACTATCAGATCAAATACATTGTCAAACGTCAATAATGTCATATAGTAGAAGTTATGATTTACTTGCGAATCTCTAAAACTGCTTAATATATCTACATTTTGTTAATTAATTATAGCATATCATACAGAAATAAAATACAACAATACAATGAGTACTGTCAACTGGAATTAGTGTTAGACAATATTTAAATAACGTCCATCTATAAGGTAGAGTAAAACATTTGTAATCAAACTATTTTTAAACAAGTGTTCAACGTGTATTTATGTATGTTTTTTTTTCGAACTGATTACGCTATTGACATAGCGAGGTCTTAACAGCTTCACCGAAATACTAAGGCGAGCGCTTAAGGCACTCAGCCGATTTTATTTGGGCAACTAGCTCAATGGTGCACTGCACACGTCGGCTTGGCTGTTGCCTGTTACATGCAAACTCGCGACCTATCTTAGCTAACCTAGTTAACTATTCATATATTTTGAATTGTTGAAACGTATATGTGTACCAAGCATACACGCCTCAACAACCCCTCTATATATTTATTATCGGAAAATTAGAGTTTTTAGCTAACCTAGTTAACTATTCATATATGTATGAGTTGTTGAAACGTATATGTGTACCAAGCATACACGCCTCAACAACCCCTCTATATATTTATTATCGGAAAATTAGAGTTTTTAACCGACTTAAATAAAAGGAGGAGGTTATCAATACTACTGTATATTTTTTTTTTATGTTTGTTACCACATAACTTTGGACTGGCTGAACCGATTTTGATGATTCTTTTTTTATTTCAGTTCGATAAGGGTGTGATTTATGTATGTAATAAGACGGATTATTACAGCTATTACATAGGAACTCACCCTGGTCAAGTATATCGTCCTGGGCACTATATGTATATTCATAAGATAATAAACGATCCGGCTCTGTATATGACCCTCGTGTTTATGCACAACCACTTTCTCCCCCGTATTGTATATCTTCATGAAGCTATACTCCGCTTCGAGCGATTCGTTTAAAGGTTCATATCTCTCCTTATAATGTTCTATCCTCAGCAGGAAGTCATTTAATACGTTGTCTGTATTCTGTATATTCGTATAGTCAGGACTGCTAACTTTTACTTCCTGCAAAAGAAAATTAAATGCCTAAAATAATATAATTCCTAAATATTACATACACAAACATATAAAACAATTTCTTTTGCACACTAAATAGTTATTCTATTGTCAGGATTTAAAAAAAATTAACTATTTTCGAGGACAAAAAAATAATTACTGCGACAATAAGTTATCTACAAAAAAACTAGTAGTAACAGATAATGTAGCATGGTGATTCGTTGATGCGCGGAACTCACACGCATTGATGCCTTGTAAACAAATCACAAGCTTTACAAATACCGTGACTTAATACTTCGCTCTACATTTAAAAAATATTCCTGTTATTAATTTTAACTACATTCTAGAAATTTTCACCGACATTTTTATAGATAGGGATGTCCATCAAGGCAATCACCTAAACTTTTCACTGCGGTTCGGAAGAAAATATATCACAATCTGAATGGAAGTTTAGCCTGACAAAGCCTGATTTGATTTGAATAAAAAAAAAAACACCTCTCACCATAATATTTTGTTCAATAATTCTAGGATCGTCACAAACAGACTCGACGAAGAATAACTTGAAACCCATTTTGTGAACGACGATGTCGCGTATCATGCGCCGCCGGTCCAATGTCGAGTTTGTTGCGTCGAATACCTGCCAATATAAATCTATACATACAATAACAATGTAAACCTAACCGGTGTTATTACAAAAAAGTTAAACACGTTTTGAACGCTTGCTTTAAAAAGACCTCTCGGTGAATGGTCGCCGTCTTGCTCTTTTGTCTCGCTTTGTTTAGGTTAGGTTACACTTGCGAAAAAAGGATAACGCGATCTTACTCCGGGCGAGCGCGGTGAACTTCGTACGAAACCTTTTTTAAACCAAGTATTTAACTTTTTTGTAATAACACCGAACGTGTCTGCACTTTTTAGATTGTTGCGAAAAAAATGATGAAGGTATCTTGAAATAAGTAATAAAATATATTACAATCTTTTTCAGAAATGTCTGTCTGTCTGTATGAACACCCATAACTGCTTAAATACTGAATGCGATAAAACCTCAAGAGAATCATAAAGCATATCCGAGAGTAGAATTTAGCCTTGGTTTCATTAAAATATGTTCACTATATCAAAAGTTATATTGTAAAATTTCAATGACGACGCGACCTAAGTAAGAGAGAAAAGTATATTAGTCACTGTTTTTTTATATTTATGTTCCACGCGGACGGAGTCACGGGCACAGTTAGTATCAACTAACTGACAATCGCCCGCGACATCGTCCTTCCTTATAAATTATATCACCACATATCATTCTCCCAACGCATTACGCAACACCGATATAACTCTCTAATGGCGAGATATTTGCAAACTTACTTGCCAATTCTGACTATATTTGATGGAATATAAACAATATCTTTGTAAACTATGCTCTATATATGTATGTGTGTTTATGTCTGTAAGGTACTGTTGCTATTAAGTAAATATGTATTAATTAATATTAATTGAAATCATAATCCCGACTTGTAGTTTTACAACCTCACCACATACATGACGACTTAAGTCAAACTGTTTGTTTTTTCTTATAGACAAGTACAAGTACTACATGATGAGGTATTCAATATGTCCAGTGATTTTCCTTAACGAAATTTATGTGTAATAATGAATAGAGAAAATATGTTGAATATAAAAATGGTGTAGCATAGTTATTTAGGACTATCAATGAAGTACGCCGCAAAATGTATAATTTTTGAAGTCCCGCCACACATCCTTGTCACTGATGGTTGAAATTATGACATGCTTTGCAATTTAAATTCTATAGGTAATCTTTAAATTTAAAAAAAAAAAACGCATTTTTAAAATATTCATTTTTCTGATTTTTTTGGAACCGTCGTTGTCACATATGGTCGTAATTGTGACATGTTGTGTAATTTTTATTTAACTGATAATTTCTAAATGCTGGATCAAAATTATTTGCAATTTTATATTATAAAAAAGACCCATAAGATCAACAGTCAATCTATTATTTTATAAATTTATTTCTCATAACTAATAACTTAAGTTCACAGATTTAATAAACTATATTTATACATATAACGTCACGAAACTGATGACTCGACCCCCTCTCATCAGTCAGTGATACACTTTGTTGACCTCCTGCTTCGCGTCGCCGGACCTTTATATACGACGTAACGTATGGAGAGCCCCTTTATTTTAAAGAAGTACCCGTGATCATTATGTTATGTATCAGTTTCATGAACTTCACCGTGAGTTATTAGGGAGTGATCTGAGTTTGAACTCATGACCATTTAACATCAAGTTAATGACATACGTATTTAATAAAAAAAAATCATAATTTAAACTACGACCCTGTCAATTTTACACCCATAGATATATTAATTCCCATACTTTTTCTGTTTTGTATGAAACAACAAATAGATATGCAGTTCATTTAATGTAAAGTAGTTACTACAGCCTACAGTTATGTACTACTAATCTATAAGGCACTGCAGTCCTCTATAGTCAATCATAGCAGATTGCTACTTTTGAGTAGCGAGTTAGTCCTTCTTGTTGATATTTTGTGTGTCAGGTGTTATCAACTAAACCCTTTGATTACTGCCAAAGAAATAAGTGTAACTGGTGACAGTAACTTTCTAAGTAAGTTCTTTATTAAAGAGAATTAAGAAAGACTTACAGCTACTTCACCACCCTTCGTCAGCCATTCACATACGTCATGTAACGCGTCCAGCGCGCACTGTTGCCTAATAGCCATTGCTTCTTTGTTATCCGCTCTGAAGAACTCGTGACTGGTGTACGCAGTCGTCGCATGCCTTCTATACTCGCCCAAATTAAATACTGAAAATGGACGAAATAATTAATGTTTGCAAACAAGTATCTACTTAGGTTTAACTCTGAAAATATAAATACAAACTACTCACAAGTCTAGATTAAGAAAAAGGAGGTTTTTACTTTTGATTAAAAAAAATATTGGTTTCGTTTACTGTACTTACATCGAATGATACTGTTCTATGCAGCTATTTTAAAGAAGTTTGTGAATATTCTTTAAGAGGTAACCAACTGCACTACT
>JACEII010000002.1:1801182-1872942 GCA_014332785.1 Antheraea mylitta
AACTCTTTAAAAGATTGCAGTGTTCCCAGAACAATGACCATGTTGTCATATTATATGAAAATACTTATATACTGAGGTGTAAGGTATAAGATATGTCGAAGGAAGACTTGTGAGTTCTTTGACCGTAAACATATTTCCTAAATTATATTGCAAGAAGTTCTACAACATCTTTATTTCATCTACTTATTAAGAGTATGTGTATATCTTCTAATACCTTTAAACGAGCAATCCTAGTATATTTTTATATTTTCACGATCTCATAAACAGCGTCATCTATTTCTGCAAAACTTAGTAGTTAGGTAGTTTCCGGGACAATAAATCGATCTAGCTCTAGATTTTATTCATCGACATTTTTTTTACAGAGTTTTCAGAAAATATACTTAGATTATAAAGGTAAATTTTGCCGCCGCTGTCTAAACAAAAATAGCTCAGATGGAAATCAGTTGCTAGAAAAATCAGTGTAATCCCAGTTCGAATCAGAGTGACAGCAGAATAGATATATTAAAAAAAAATATGTTAAATTTATAAGACAAATGTATTAGTTTATTTTAATTTAAAAATGATTTTTTAAAGAACCAAGCTAGGCTTGGTCGCCTAGGTTCTTCTTTCTTATACCTGATATATGTAATATGTGAGGCTGTCAGTATATGAGTAGCTTAAACAGCGTCTTTCATAGTATTAGATAAGAACAAGAAAGTAATGACATGCTATTAGATATCATAAGGTAAATTAACTAAATGTAAAGATAGCCTGTTATATATGAACCTAATAATTACATAATAGCCTCCATCATAAAATTCAGTACTTTAATATTATCTGGCAAAGTTATTGTATAGTTTTAAAATGTGTGGTTTAATCTACACATACAGAATCTTATAAATAGTCCACTCACACCTAGTCCGGTGAAGCTGTTAAGACCATGCTGGGTCAATAGCTTAGTCAGTTCGAAAAATAAGTTCACTCATGTTATTTTATGTAATACATTCCATACATTATATTTATAACATAATAATCTATGCATATTTGGAATGCTATACCCATTTGCCAACATTACATTGTATCAAGGACAACTAAATCAGATGAGACTTTTCCTTTGGATCTGTTTTCACACTTTTGGCAATAATGTGAATCTTTTTCATACTGTGTCAGGGTCCTGAGAACGGGTATTAGGGCTATGTTAGATAACATGTGAATTAATTTTCATGACATTTTAAAATAAAAAAACACTCATAATAGAACTACTAACTAGTACTACTAAATAGTGATTATTATTATTATTATTTTTCGATCTGACTACGCTATTGACCTACCAAGGTCTTAACAGCTTCACCAGACTACAGGACCGGACTAATTATATTATGAGTGGAAAGATATAATCAATAAATAATCATGACAATTGACCCACTTTATGAGTCAATCGATAATAGTTATATCACTAGACAAAAGATAATTATAATTACAAAATTGTACGATAATGGTTTACACCCATAAGAGAGTTATCAACACATTTTTGTTTCATATTATTAAGACGTACGTCTTATAGCCGATAATGTATTTCCTGGGGGCTATTTATATGATAATGTTTACTTAGGCCTTGATTTGTCGATTATAAAAGCTATGGTAGTGACGAAACACTGTGTAAAAACAACACATTTTTTTTCGCAATTTACACACACCAAGTTTTTACTAACCATCACCGAAAAACTGCTTATTTAAATATTTCCAGCCCTCGACGCGATTGTCATCGAGATCCATATCGGATCACTGTTACCGTGGCACTATAGCCTAATACACTTATGAATATTTTGATATAAAAGAAAGTTTACAAATTTTGCAGTCGTCCAGTCTCCACGGACAGCTGTACGCGAACTGTCAATGTCAACAATATCGATTGACACCTAGCTCTACACATAGACAAAGGTCGCTCCAGTTCTTATCATTCCGATTTCTAGCATGTATTTTTTCCGTTTATAAGTAAACAAATAAATTAAGTACAAAGTCTTTTCGTGATTACAACCACCACAAATAATTTAGCTGAAGTTATGGTCCTCAAAACAGGTGTCTATTTAAGTATTTAACCTTGGTTTCATAGTAGCATATATAAAGATGATTTAGTAGCAGTAGCGTTAGCAATACCTAGAGAAAAATAATAATTTCATGAAATCAATTACAACATATAATTACTTTAAGGATAAAACAGGAATAAAATAAATATAATGTCATTAATAAACGAAGAGAAAGTAAAAAATAATTTTAAAGAAGTACCTTATACTGATTTTTTCTATGGAGTTTTGATACCTATTGTGGAATACCTAATACTGGCAATATGAAAGTCTTTTGAAGTTATTCTACATTTAGTTTTCATTATTTCTTAGAATATGGTTGACATTTATTGAGTATTGTATTCTTGGTCTACATACTTTTTGCTAATATTTATTAAGTGATTAAGTGAATTCCTTCCTTGTACATAGATAGATTACTTACACACGTAGATACTATTATTAAGTAAAGCGTTTAATATTCTGTGTCTATAACAATAAATACTTAAGAACACACATAAAGATTTAAAGTTTATTGCTATATAATCGCATTATATAAATAAAGTTTTATATGTACAAATTGTATTACCGAGAGAAATGCGTCACATATCACGAGGCTTACGAATGTGGCACGTTAAAGAAGACATTTAAACGATAACCTTTACTCAAATTACATGATAACAGAATATAATTTTTCCACGTATAATAAACTGCTTATTTCAATTCCGACGTTAGACTTAGACCTTTACATGTGATATAAGTGTATAAACAATAACACTGTATCCTCTATGAAATAAGTACTTTCCTTAGGTCATGTAAATATGGAATGATGACAAGAAGTGGTTTATTAATTGGGAATATATATTATTAATCCTCAGAATAGCGGAATCGATTTTCAAGTAACTTTTAGTGATAAAACGAAAATTTCTTTTAGGTCTATTTAGGCTACATATAATTATGCATTTCCACAGAAGATAAGCAATAATTACAGAGTCAATATTTGAAAATGTCCGAAATAACCTACTTTCCTTTCACTTTATTCCTCTTATGTGTGTTCTACCGTTCGTATAACGTGTTGTTTTCCGAGGAACTGTTCA
This sequence comes from Antheraea mylitta, assembly GCA_014332785.1. Taxonomy (NCBI): domain Eukaryota; kingdom Metazoa; phylum Arthropoda; class Insecta; order Lepidoptera; family Saturniidae; genus Antheraea; species Antheraea mylitta. Next base: position 1,804,319 of record JACEII010000002.1, read on the forward strand.
ACCTTGATGTAGCCTGTGGCCGCTGTTCACCGTCGAACCGCTCGTCATCGGCATGGAATTCATCCTCACACATTCGAATTAGAATGGTCTCGGGCGGTAAGGTTCAGGAGGAAATTTTTCCCACGAACACCTTCATTGTGAAATGAGCTTCCTGTTGAAGTTTTTTTGGGGACTACAGTATGGAGTTCTTCAAAGGGAAAATGAATAAGACATTGAAAGATAGGCAGTGCTCATGTGAAGCCTCTGATATTGCAAGCGTCCATAGGCTGCGGTGAATGTTTATCATCAGACGGCCCGCATACTTATTTACCACTATTTATTGCGGTATAAAAAACTTTAGGTATTTGTTGGCAAACTTGTCAATCAAAAAACCGAAATATAAACACAATACAAAACTGAATATATTGAAAGAGCTCTTTTTTAATTTACTTTGGGCTAACGCTAACTTTATTTCGCGACTTCGATTACGTAGAATGTGAAAATATTTTTAAATAGTACGAATATTAACTCCGATTTGAAATATTCTTCATTGATATATTCTTCATATACATATTCTTCATTGATATATTATTGGTCTTAGCATGATGATATATAGTCTATAATCTTCCTCGATAAATTAGCTATCTAACACTGAAAGAATTTTAGTAGTAGAAGTAGTTCTCGGAATTAAAGCGTTCAAACATACAAACTCTTCAGCTTTATAAAATACTATAAAGACTAGTATAGCTTTAGACAACTGATGCATTATAGCGTATATATATCTTATTATATCTGTGTGTTTTTCGCTGCATTATCAATAAGATATGTCGATACATGACAATAACAATGAATGAAAACCGCAAAAGTGTGGGCGGAATGCTCTAATTTTGCTCTCACACCATCGGCCGCTATCTACGTCACGTTTTATCCTTGACATTGCAAAGTGCTTGTAATTTACACCTATGTAATATCTTAATCTATATATACGTTTTTATTTGTATAACATTGTCTGACATTTTAAAACGTAACAAGTCAATATTTGTAGGTGGTATTATAATAGAGTATCATCTATACATATATATGAAGCTGAAGAGTTTGTTTGTTTGGTTGAACGCGCTAATCTCAAGAACTACCTGTCCGATTTGAAAGTTTCTTTTAGTGTTAGATAGCTCATTTATCGAGGATGGCTATAGACTATATATCATCACGTTAAAACCAATAGGAGCTGAGTACTAACGAAGAATGTCTCAAAATCTGGCTATTTGTCAAGCTTCCGCTGCGTGATAATGTCAGTATTATATGCGTTGCCATGGTAACGCGATAACATTCTATTGCAAATATTTTCATGGTTTATTTTGTGTTCCTACTCAAAAAGTGTATTCTACGTTAGTTTTGTTTCCAATTTTTGATTATACGTGGTACGTTTATTTCCAAAGTTTATTTTGTGTTGGTGTTCAAATAGTTTAGTAGTAATAATATTCGTCCAATAAGACTGGAGAAGGAATTGATCCATACTGCCAAGTTTTCAATATGGGTAGTTATTATGTATTATTTAGCCAGTTTTCTTTTATGTCCAAGTTAATGAAAAGGTATAAGCGCCAAATCCTCTATATAATATTTCGTAAATTTTTATTTTCTTAATTTTCAGGAACACAGAATTCATGCGTCGTGGTATTATTTTTCATTCATTTCACTTATGCACAATAAACGAGCCATATTACATACAACGCCGCCAATTCCACATAATATAGAGTCAAGTAACACAAGATTATGAATAAAATATAAAATCCACTGCATGACAAACTGAAATCCCGCCAAAAACTCCTCAAAAAGTTTATTGTAAGTTAGTTTTGTTCCAAATTTTTGATTTGTGATATATTACGTATTATAAAAATAAAGTGTGTGTATCTAATATTAAAATAAATACTTTTTGGTGTATACATATATCTGAGGTGCTACAAATATTAACATTTTTTTTAATTCTGTCGATATGCCTGTTTGTTTATTTGTTTCGAGTAATCTCCAAAACGGCTGGACCTATTTGAACGTTTTTTTTTAATAGAAATGATTACGCTATTGACCTAGCAAGGTCTTAACAGCTTCACCGGACTACAAGTAATATTTGAACGGTAATTTTACGGACAAATAACTAACTAATTAGCAGTTTTATTTTAAGCTAGCGGGTTCAGTAGACGTTGTCGACCCTGACAATAAAACAAACTATACTTAAACTTTGCTCAAGAATCATTTTATATATTAGTGAATACAGCATGAAGATGCTTTCTGTAGTTTTTGATCTTAACACGAACAGATATATAGAGAGACGTGGCAGAGGACTTTGTTTTACACTATGTAGTGATGAACTGTTACCCGTGCATCCGTCTGTGTGGAATTGATTCAAAATATGTTGTTCACTGTAAACATGCGCGTGAGACGTGTGCTGTCCTGGACACCAAGAATAAATATAATTGAAAATCAAATGTTTATATGTGATTTAAATTATAGCAACGTATATCAATAACCTAATTATATCGACAATATGGGCATATTATATCTATATAATAAAACATTTCAAACATGTTCGATAATGTATAGCCTAATATTTTTAATACTTTCTAATATAGTGTAACTGAGCATTGAGGATGGTATATAATAGTTCAAAGTTTCAGGTGTGTAGCTGATGATAAATCCCATCCAATTCGACACACTGTCAGTATTCACATATATAAGGTACATGTTACCTGTTACAGTATATGATGTGCGTGTCGTACTTACAAATATTTTTGAGAGAGTATTTCTGTAATTTACACATCTAATCATAATTTTACATTTATTTAATATATTTAAAAAACACGTGTGAAGCTGCGGGTAACAGTTAGTCTGATATAAATTCATTTAGCGATTGGTGTTTGGGAAGCCATGATTAGCTGGTCTGCTATAAAGTATACAAAGGCTTCTATTTTTTTTTATACTGGCTCTTTATAATTACAACGGCGGCTGTTGGTGGTAAATAGCAACGGCATTTGCCGCTATCATGCCGACCTGCAGAAGTGCCTCTTCACGCCTTCACGCCTCGTTTGAAGGATTAGATATCGTAAGAGGAAAGTAACATACTGGCTGGGAAGCGATTCCATATCTTGATAGAACGACAGAGATAAGAATTTTGGAACTTATTTTGTTCATGCCGGGATGGTTGCTGCTGTGAATCTGTGGAGACGCGAACACGCCCGCGTAGTTCTTATATTAACTTACTAGCTTCTGCCCGCGACTTCGGCCGAGTGGAATAGTTACTTTGGGCTAACGCTATCACGCAGCGGAAGCTCTCAAAACGAAAAAAAATTATATTCAGACATTCTTCATATGTGCTCAGCGGAGGCCTATTGGTATTGGTCTTAGCGTGACTATATATAGCCCTACAGAATTCCTCGATAAATGAACTATCTATCAATGAAATTTTTCAAATCGAAGCCGTAGTTCTTAAGATTAGCGCGTACAAGCAAACATACAAACCTTTCAGCTTTATAATATTAGTACAGACTGTATACTAGCCTTTTTCCGCGAATTCGTCTTCCTATATTTGCATACATTCGTGGTAAGAAGTAAATTATATGATTCTGGAGGCCTCAAGCTAACATACCAAATTTGTCTGCGACGAATTTAATGATTTATTGTTGAAAAGGTGACAAACAGAGTGATAGATATATTTTCGCAATTAGAGTATTAGTATAGATTAATCTCTCGAGATAAGTTAGAAGCTCCGTAGTCAGTATAGTTTTGCATGCGGCGGAGAGGGCGCGGGAGGTAGATCCAAGAAGTGGCCCTCTCCGCCAAAGAAGAGCAACGGGAGGGGCGGGGCGTAATGCCCGTCGCTCTCAACACCGTCGCCAAACCTGAGGGGATGGGGCGGGGCCCCCCATCTCCTCGTTGCACGGGTGAGGCTAACGAGGGGAGGCAGCTGGTCGTGTACCCAGTAGCCTCTCTATAGTAGGACGAAGCCTGGCGTTCATTCGCCAGGCTGCCGCAGGGTCATTTTATCAGGTCAGTGAGCATGCTCGAACCCTGGCTGCCCCTACCATGCGGCGGACGGTACATCGTAGGTTTTAGCCAGCGCGAATCGGACATAACCTACCCTCTCCCCCGGGAGGGTAGCGTATCCGTTAGGAATTTCCCCACGTTAATAAAAAAAAAAAGTATATTTTTGAATGTTTCGACCCACGCATTCAAATGCGCATTGGGATTTGGGCGTTGAGATGATCCTGAGTTTTTAATGAAAGTACATTTTCATATAGTATGTTATTGAATAATATGGCATTAATCACAATATTAGGTAAGATTACAGTTGGCGCGAAATTTTAGAGCAAAATCCATAAAACTTTAAGGTAAATCATATTGTACACTGGGCTTATAGAAGAATTTTATTTAACTTGGGTCAGAATGCTACGTGTTAATTTGTCCAATAAATTGTAGATTAGGTCTTACAAGGTTAATTATATTCTCCATCATTCGTCGTATAAATATTACCATATCGCTTTCATACGATACTGGGGCTGCCGCAAACCTTGTTTGGTAGATAGTACAAAATCTTTGCACTCGGATATATACCACGAGAACAATGGTGGATATTCATTGGAATACAGAGGTGACACAGGAAAGAGAAATCGTGTAAATATAACAGGTATACGATCTCCTATAAACAGTCGTTGTATACTCGGAAACGCGCGCGCGTGTGTGTGTGTGTGTGAAAAGGACCTTTTAAAATAAACAATTTGTCCATGCCTTCATTGTTAACAGGAGTATATGATCCCGAATGAAACCGTTATTTGTTGAAGTTATCCAAATATTATGGTTTCATTTCGATGGAATGTTAACGTAATATATTCAGTGAATAAATCATTCAAATTTCGAATATAATTATTGTTGAATAAAATAGGTATAGTGTGTAAGTAGGTTGAAGTATTAATTCAGTTTCATTTTCTTTCACCACAAGGCGTTAAGTAGAGAAGCCAGACGCGTTAAAACACAGCATCTGATTCAGCTAATAGCGTATTAGTTCATATATCCTGTCAGATAGCTCAATAGGATTCCTAAACTATATTATTATAGAACTAGTCTTCATCTTGTTAAGTTTTAAATGATCTTCTGATGGACACAGGTTTACGTAAGCATAGTGCATTGATAAGAACAAATATTCCAAAACTGAAACGTTAGAACCAGATAAAAAATCAAGCATAGCTGTAGATTAAGTTTGAAGTTAAATTTAATCATGAAATTCTCAATACTTTTTACTTAAAATGAAAAAAATACTATTGAACTAATATATTTAATACTAGTTATGTCCGCGGCTTTGTCTATGTGGAGCCTAATATACAAGAAACAGTAATTAATAAAGCATATGAATGTGAGTACATTTACTTATCTACTTTTCTCCAGTAATTAAGTCGCGTCGCGCATTAAAATTTCAATAACTCTTGATAGAGTGAACACGTTTTTAATGAAACAAAGACTAAATTATACTCGAGGTTTTTTTTTCTCGAACTGACCAAGCTATTGACCTAGTAAGGTCTTAACCGCTTCACTGGACTACTAAGGCAAGCGCTTAAGGCACTCAGCCAATACTCGAGGTTTTATCGTGACCGCAGTATTTTAGCAGTGACGCGAGTTCGAAGATACAAACAGGCAGTCGGACAGACAGACATTACTAAAGATGATTGAATTATATTTTATTAATTAGTCCACGACCCTTGCAACAATTATTTTCACAGAAATCAAAAAGTTCAGGCATTTTAAATTGACATTCTTATTATATTTATAGATATAATGAATAGGTACTGAGTTACTTGCTAGCCAGGAAATCACGAGATAATTATACAAGTGCACGTAGTTTAAGATATGTACGTGCAATTCGCATTGTTTGGTTTCTAGTGATTTTTTTTTTGTTTTTATTTCATAGGTTCTAGCGTAAATCACAACCTCAGCTGATGTTTAATGACGGTGTGCTTTAAGATGGTAAACAAGTTAATCTTAGAGGGGGACTTGTTCTCGAGTACAGTCGGAATACACTAACAGGGCTTGGTGACATATTTTCATGTCGAGGTTGGTAGCAAGGTCACCTACCTTGACCCCGGCCCCCGTAGATGGAGCCTGGGGGCGATGGACACGGGCATATCGTCGCCCTGGCAGTTCAAACTGCAGTTCTTCAGGGGGGGTCTAACACCCACTCCTCCTTTGAGGGGTCTACCATCTTTGACCCCTCTGACCGCAGTCAGGGCTTCTTAGAGGGCCAACACCTGTCAGGGGAGCAGACGTAGTGCCAGGCGGCAGTCCGTGCTCCCCCGCCAATAAGATGTATGAAGGCATCATGGGGTTTTAGTCCGTGCAAATCGGACTTAACCCATCCTCAGCTGCCCCACGGGATGGGTATCTGTTAGGGATTTCCCCATGTTAAAAAAAAGATGAACAGAAGAATCTTGTATCGAATATATACAGATAAAATTTGTCAAATACCTAAAACATAAACTCTCCTAATTAAAATTAAACGGTAAATTCCATATTCCGCCATTACCTAAGCGTCGTGAGATACCTGACATAACTTATGTGACGAGCATCATATCTGATGCAATCGACTGTCCGCAACTTCTCAAAAATATTAGTTTTAATGCTCCTACAAGAGTAGTAAGACACTTTACGCCAATCCATCTTCCATTGGTGGACAATTATCGACAAAATTCATCTCTGTGGCGGGCAGGTAATATATAAACAAACAAAAAAAACAATTATGATATATTTTGTTATAAACTAGAGTCAGTAAGATGGGTACACATTTTTGACTATTTTTCAAAATATGAGACTTGATTGACTGTGCTTGGAAAATTGTAATCCACGTAGTAATTATGAATCCAGATGCCTATTCGTGCAGACCTGTTGATGGTTTTTTGTTGCTTATTTTCCATAACAATTATTTATACTAAGTGCAACTGGTCTTCCTATAAACTAAATAAAAAAAACTCCAACTTACTTCTGCAAGGATTCAAACCTATGTTGCGCCGATTGATTGACCGTGCACGCTAACTATAAAGTCATTATCGCTTCCCGAAAATCGCTAAAGCAGTTATTAAAGTTTGTTTTTAGGAATTCAATAGTTGATAATTCCCTTCATTCATATTTGATGGTAACTGACGATACCAATACATGTTAACGAAATAAATGCGTCAAATAATAATTCGTAAAACCGACTCAAGTCTAGGCATTAACTTATATGTTTTTGCGGATCACATATTTGTAGGTGGTAGATCCACGCTGAAGCTATTACTGGCTTCAGCGTGAATGGGTCGGCTGTTCCGGGGTAGTATCACCCCTCTCACAGAAAACCGACGTGAAATAACAGTGCTTTCATTGATGTGTTTCGTTCGGTCAGTGAGATCGCCGGAAGCCCACCTCCCTTCCTCTTTCCTCCTTTACCTTTCCTTCCCCTCCTTCTCTCCCATATACAGACTGGCAACGCACTTGCGACTTCCCTGATGTCGATAGTGTCTACGGGCTGTGGTGATAACTTAACATTACGTGACCCACCAGTTCGTTTGCCTCCTTTGATATTAAAAAAAATGAGTAAAGGACAGACGCGATAACTAACTATACATGGAAGAGTAAATACTATATTTCAATTCGACTTCAAAATTCGAAATAATAAGAAAATTCATTGCAAAGCATACAAAAAATTATTTCACACTAGCGGGTCCAGCGGACATTGTCCCGCCTGATAATAAAAAAGCCTTGTCAAATATACACCTAAACCTTCCCCATGAATCGCTACATCTACTGGTAAAAACCGCATGAAAATCTGATTAGTAGTTTTTGAGTTTATCGCGAGATAGACAGACGGACCTGGCAGAGGACTTTATTTTATAATGTGTAGTGATTACAATTTTGACTGTTAACGTAGAAGAGTTACACGGCTTCATCGCTTGAAGCGTTTTATTTGATTTAAAACTGAGCCATACAAAATATTTAAAATAATAATAAATTTAATATTTTGGCTTGAAAATGTTAGGCAAAACTGTTATAGTTTCAATTGTAATAATCCAAATGCTAAATTTTGAAAAATAGTTATATGTTTTGATAAACATCCCACTTTATTTCAATGTCATATTCGAAAAATATGTACTTGGTACTGTCCTCGGCATATTTTATGACCACCTTGAATACATTTGTGCAGAACACTTTTTTTACCTATACATATGTATTATATTACGTGTAAAATATTGCAACTTAAGCATAAATAAATGCCAATTCGAAATTCCTATACTATATTAAATTTGTTCCTTATTACAGTAGACTACATTACGCGCAAGTTCAAACGGCTACTATATTGATAACAAAAGGACTATATTTGTTTAGAAATGTCATATGGATAAATAAATTTCGTCAATCCACAATTAGATCAAAAGGTTTTCAAATAAAATGTGACGATTATATGTATTACATTACGTACACAATTCAAATTTCGTATCTCTGTAATCATCGAGATATTGCTGCCTACATGTTTTACCCACGCGTACTTGTTGCATGATTGCAGTTATTGTGTCCGTAGTAAAGTGAGACTAAATAAATATTTCCTTTTGTCAATTGAATTTCTTTTCAAAGTTCAATAAACTTTTTATAGCATCCAATTATTTTCATTATAAATACTTTCTTCAACGATTTTATCTAACGTTATTTCTGTAACATAATTTTAGCAACTGTTTATTTCTATCTACTTTTATTTTATTTGGCAGACGTTTTACTTTTAATTAGAGGTAACAATCGTAACAATAACTAATAGTATAATGTATTATTCTTATACAATGTGCAAGAATATATTGAATGCAAATTATTCTGTTACTGGTTATCGGTTGTCCGTTATTTCTGTTGTAAATAACGTGCTAACCTACTGGTTATGGTATATTTGCATTGATATCCTACTGGATATATACAACAATGAATAAATGTAAAAAAGGAGAGTGCGACACATTGCTTACACTCAAGTAACGATATAATCAACGAATGTTCCATTTATTATTGTTTCATTGTTACGAATTATAGTACGATACAAAAAATCAAGTTATTCCCACCAGCAGAATAACTGATAACAGTTTATAATATTAGTTTTTGTAACATAATATACAATAGCGTAATGCATTATTGATATATAACCATTATTGACACCTATAAATTTTATGAAGTGATAAGTATAAATATTATTGTTAAGAAAATAATGTATTGTAATTATTTACTACACATTAACAATAATTTATGACGTGTATATTAATTTTTATGAATAATATGACAGGATAAAAAAGTATCGCTTATTTTTATACATAAAATTCCAGTGTGTGATTTTCGAAATTGTCCCTTCGTAAGAGGCTTGATGGCTGATGTCGTTATTGTTTATTTTAGTACTTATTTGGTTACACGAATGGTTCGTAGCTATAGCTGGATGTGATATGTGTTACTATTGTCAAATTTGTTAAATTTAAATATTTAAAAAAAATCGAATTTCACGATACATCGATCGACGCGGTATACGCTATCAACTAAATAATCGTATAATATTAACATAACATACGGCGGTTTTATCAACGTCGTGAGACAAGGCTGCAAATTCCAAGAGAATCGAAATAAACTAAGTCAAAAGATAAAACCGAAATCAATACGGTATTACAAAACTGCGAATAGCACCGTTTCTTTGTAACAGTTGTTGTTTAATAACGTTATAAAACCAGATAAATAATTTTAGTTACGTTAATTCCATTTTGAGATAATTTGATATAGTATGAGTAAATATTATAAAATATTAAAACTGCTTGTATTTAATCAAAATAAGTGACGTTAGATGTAGAAATACAAATACCTTTAGTTTTAACTATGGCTCAAAATTAGGCAATGTCTGGCTCATGGAAGCCTCAAACTTGATTACAGATTGACTTAATTGGTAACGAAGTTATCGTTGAACCCGGCGGATTGGGCTTCGTTACCGAGCTCCAGCTCGGAGGCCGGCTCCGAGATGGAGCTAGATATAGGCGTACCCGCTGCGTCTTCCACGTCTGCGACTACCGCGACTTCAGCGCTGGAAAATAATAATGAAAATTTCACAGTTGTTTCGCACCAAAAGCGCGAACAACCGTCTCGCCCCGCGTCACTCTCGTCCGACTCGGACTCGGGTACCAGATGCCCAGCCGAGAAATTAGTACGTAATATAGATGGCGCTCGGGCGCCCGCCACGGTTACACCGGTAGCCGTTAAACCGCACTCAAGCAGAGCTAACTCTGTCTCGCTCTCTCAAGTCGACGTTACGGACTCAGTAATAATGACTAAAAAGCCCCGCCCACCGCCTCCGGTTACTATTCAGGACAAGTCCCAGTGGACGTCCATCTCGAATAGGTTAAAAACACTTAAAGTTAATCATACGTCTGCCCTCAACACCTCGGCGGGCATTCAAGTTAAGGTCCCTCCGATCAAAGACTTTCGCGACCTAACTAAATTCCTCCGGGAAGCTAAGTTAGCCTACTTTACCTTTGCTCTAGAGGAGGAACGCCTCCTGCGTGTAGTGCTTCGTCGCGTCCCGGCTGAAATCTCGGTTGAAGACGTCACCGTCTCCCTTAAGGAGAAAAATTTTCCAGTGCGAGAGTTACACCGAATGTACCACCCACGCACCCCACCCACGCACCCGTGCCCATTATAATATGGTTTTAGTCCTCCTCGACCGCACTCAGGAGGGCATGGCCATTTTTAACCTCACTTCTGTGTGTGATCTTAACGGTATCACCGTCGAGCCTCCATGCAAGACACATACCCCGTCGCAGTGCCATAACTGTCAGAGTCAAGTGCCTGGGAGACCACGCCACGAAGGAGTGCGTGCGCACTCTCGGCACTCAGGAACCTCCCAGTTGTGTGTTGTGCGGTAACGCGGGTCACCCCGCGAACTATCGCGGCTGCCCCCGCGTTCCTCACACACAACGTCCCCGTCAGGCGAGACAGGCGCCTAGGACGTCTTCGATCGCCGCACGCCCTCCGCCTCTACCTCTCGTGTCCGTGGAGGCCTTCCCGGGCCGGCCGGGCGCCTCCGGCGCCCCTGTAGCACCCGAACCCACGACCACACCGCGCTCGCCACCCTCGGTGCCTCGGTGCCAACGCGAGCGGGCCCCTATGGCCCCCTGGGCCCCCCGACCCCAGCCTCAGGCTTCCAAACCTCAGGCGTCGCCGCCACAAGCGGCTTAAACCTCCTCCTCTTTCACCAGTACGGTCGACTGGTTGAAACAGTTACTCCGCGAGCACGACATGCAGGAGGTCCTCGCTTTCCACGCCATTGTAGAGGTCGAAGAGGAGCTAGGTCTTCTCACCGCACTAGCGCGCTTTCCGGCTATCGGAGCCACAATTCAGCGCCTCGCCCGGTCACCCACATTTAAATAAGTTTTAAAATTCACGGGTCTTAATAAAATAAAACCACGCGGTCTATCTCTCTCGTTTTTCAACGCGAGATCCCTTCGGACACAGCGCGATCTAGTAGCTGACTTTTTGCGCGATAGACAGATTGACGTTTTCCTCATCCAGGAAACTGTGTTAAAACCGAGTATGCGTAATCCGAGAATCGCGAACTACTGTATAATCAGGAACGACCGTGTCACCTACGGAGGTGGCACCTTAATCTGTTTTAGGCGTTCGTTATACTGCATGCCGTTAGATCCGCCCGCGCTAACCAATATGGAAGTGTCAGTGTGTAAATAAGGTATGACCGGTCACTCGAATATTATTTTAGTTTCCGCGCATTTGCCACCGAACAAAGAATTGCTAAGATCCGATTTGCAGGCGCTACTTAATTTAGGAGATTCAGTTATTATAGCGGGGGACCTCAATAGCGGGAACGTTATCTGGAATAGTCCGTGTACCTCTCGTAACGGGAGAATACTCGACGAACTAGGTAGGGTTCTCCCGTTTGACGTCATAGCCCCTCTGGAACCCACACACTATCAAAATCATTGCCGACCGACAGTTTTAGATATAGCTCTTTTAAAAAATGTCACGTTTCCTGTACGACTCATACAAGTCGTACACGAACTTGATTCAGATCATTGTCCGGTCGTTTTACAGTTAGGTCAGAACTCAGACTTCACCCCGCCGTCGGTAAGGGTGGCTGATTACGCGAAATTCGTTAAATATTTTAAAGAAAATCCGTCGTCTAGTAGCTTAGACAGGATTCCGGACGCGTTGGTGTCTAAAGCCGACGCGGATTCGGCCATCGATTCCCTGGTTGATTATCTCCAGACCGCCGTCAGGGTGACCTCGAAAGAGGTACAAGCGGCGAACGATCGCCGTTTCATACTCCCTGACGACGTGAGAGCATTGATCACGGAAAATAACGCCACGACTCGAGCTTACGACGCTTACCCGTCTGTACAGAATCGTGATCGGTTACGTTCGTTACGTAAAACAGTCAAGTCTCGTATCTCTGAGATTCGGGGCGACAGGTGGGATAGACACGAGGGCCTCCAGCCGTCTCACCTGTCGTACTGGACTCTCGCGCGAACCATAATATCGGATTTGGTCACTCTAATGCCTCCTCTCGACAGAGGCCCCGGGTTGCCTCCCGCGTTCGATAGCAGAGATAAAGCGGAATGTCTTGCCGCGAGCCTAGAGAAACAGTGTTCGCCTAACACTGATAACACTGACCCTTCGCATATCGATTTAATCGAATCAGCTGCGGAGCATGCACTCGCGTCTCCTCCGGCGAATACCCTAACCTCGATCACTTTCGATGAAGTTTTAGCCGCTATCAAGCGTCTCAAGCCTAGGAAGTCCCTAGATTCCGATGGGATCAGGAACGAGGTTCCGAAACTCCTTCCTGATCGCATCATAGCTCTATTGGTCTGCATCTTCAATGTGGCCATGTCCCAGGATCACTTTCCAGCCGTCTGGAAAAAGGCCGTAGTGATAGGTATTCACAAGCTCGGCAAGAAAGCTACGCTTCCGCTAGCTATCGCCCCATTAGTTTACTAGATACTTTAGGTAAACTTAGCGAGCGGCTCCTTCTGAACCGTCTCCAGGTCACGATTACAGATCTCAATTTAATACCGCTTGAGCAGTTTGGATTTCGCGCCAAACATTCTTGTACAGATCAAGTACTCCGCCTCACGGAGTACATTTTTTCTAATTTTAACGCTGATCGGAATCCGGACCCGAACCCGGACACGATTAAAATTAAACCGAAACGTACAATAGCTGTCTTTTTCGATATTGCCAAGGCCTTCGATAAGGTCTGGCACGAATGGCTCGTATACAAGTTACGTTTAGCTTGTGTACCCGATAGGTTAATTCACATCATTCGCGATTATCTTACCGATAGAACCTTCCGTTCTAGAGTGGACGGTGAACTGTCATCGCACCATCCGATACGCTCAGGTGTGCCACAGGGCTCCATACTCGCGCCCACGCTCTTTAATCTGTTCATCAGTGACCTACCTCGGTCTCGGGGGGTCGAGGTAGGTTGTTACGCTGACGATACCGTTATTTACACTTCCGGCTGGCGGTCGGACTTTCTTAGGAAGCGCATCGAAAAAGCCGTTCGTACTCTCGGTGAATGGTTTCGTCGATGGCGCATAGAAGTTAATCCCGATAAGAGTGCCGCAATACTCTTCGATCCCACGAAACGCGCAAATAACTTTGAGCCCATCAGGCTATACGGAATCGATATCCTTTGGGTCGAAGAGGTCAAATATCGCGGTGTTACATTAGATAGACATTTAAAGTACAATTCACATATAGACAGAGTGCGAAACAAAGCCGCTATGGTCTTGGGTCGCCTCCATCCGTTGCTTTGTCATAAGAGTAAGATGTTCCTCAGACACAAGCTCACTTTGTATAAGACGTGTATCCGTCCCGTGATGACATATACCTGCCCCGTTTTTGCGCATATGTCCAAAGATAACTTTCATAAGCTGCAGGTTCTCCAAAATCGTGTTTTACGTAAAGTGACCGGTGCTCCGTGGTACATTCGGAGAGTCGATCTCCATAAAGACTTAGAGATCCCTTCTATCTGGGCGTACGTAAAATCACTTACTGTTAGCGACGCGGCGAAATAACAGAAATGTATTGGTGCGTGTGCCTCGTATCGTTCTGGCCCCGCGTACCGTGCTGTGAGGACAATCTGTGGTAACGCCATCTATTATTTTTAGTATATATTATTTCCTCTTCCCGCTTCCGCATATTTTATCTATACTTTCGCACGCTATTTTATCTATGTATTCTATTTCACCCCCTCCCTCTCCAAAAAGGAACGGAACAAAAATACGCCGCTCACACTCTACTCTAAACCGCTTCCGCGAGAACGCTATCGCTCAATATTACGCACGCATATCCAGTGATCATATAATTTAATCATTGTAAGAACAACCGGGACAATATTAATCGGTATATAAAGAGTGTTGTAATTTTGTGGTGGAAGCCGAGAACCAGCCAGCGACCCGGTAAGTTCCGTACCGAACTCCTACCGCTATCTGTATTTTTACAACAATTTCCACCAATCTGAATAGGGTCATTTTTAGGTACTTTAATTGACATTTTTTTCCAGTAATTAGTTAAGATATCGTTATAACTCGATTATATTAATTGTTTTTATATTAAAAGGCATGCGTAGGTATAAAAATTATGATAAAATGTCAATATTTGTAAAAGTAAACATTCGTAAATCGTAATTCGTAACTTTTCGAAAATTGTTAAAATTAGACTTATTTTTGTATAAATCATGTTTATAATAGTGTATTATCAAACAATATCGCAAATTTATATAATTAAATTACTCGGAAAGGCCAAAAAAGGCCCAAGTGAAAATTGGAAAAATCGAGAATTGTTGTAAAATCACATGTTTTTGTCGTATAACTTTCCAGTCATTCTAAATATTTTTGTTGTCCGGATACGTAAAACCGTATCCGTTTGTGATTGATCAGGACAAGTTAGGAGATAGGTAAAGTGTCTTGCGATTATTTCAATATTCCAACAACCTTTTTGTTGGTCTCTTATTAGAACTTTCGAGGGAGTTTTTGTGGCATCTTAGAATTTCTTGCTCCATGGTATTATTTTCAATTCACTTCACTTATGCACAATAACCGAACTGTATTGCGTAAAACACTACCAAGTTTACAAAATATAGAATGAAATAAGACAAGATTATGAATAAAATTCACTACATGACCGACCAAAATCCTGCCAAAAACTCTAGATATGCATATTATATATGATACTTATGTATATGCATATCTATGTGCAGCTTGCCATAGACAATACATAGTTTCTCTGTTTTTATATTTTCTTTAAATCCAGTAAACAAAGGCGAACGAAATCACGTATAAAGTAGTAAACAATGTGTTATCTATTTGAATCCTGCGTACATTGCAAGAATTGTGTACTAAACAAAGCAAAACATTCATTGTTTGTTTACATAAAAAAGATGTCCGGTCGTTAACTCCTATGATATCGACTTAAACTTAACGCTTCTTGTATATTCTATAATGTATTATGTTATGGTCCAATTAATTTATTAGAGTACTATTTATATCGCGCGGGAAATATGAACAACGAAAACAGTCAAATCGAATGACGCATCTAATACTATTTTTCTTCGTTAAAAAAGCAATTTTGAGGTTATGTTTATTGATATTAAAAACTACAACATATGAATTTTCTACTATAAGATACCCTGTCATTTGGCATTGTATTAGTTGTAAAAACATGCTCTTTCACGGGCGATTGATGTACATAGGATTGAAAACGAGAAAGCGTGTATGCGAATTCATAAGAGGTTGTCATTAGGTGCCTTTACACGCGCAATCTTTCCCGCGAGAAAGTATTTTTCTGCGGGAAAAAAGAGTAAAGGTAACTAATCTCATTAGCAACCAAATCCAGCGCACAATGAAAATCATAGACAATAAGAAAGAGATACTAAATATTAGTGGTATGTGAGTTTATGTGAACATGTAGATGGTACCTATATGTAATGGCATGCATAGGTTATGAATATTATTATTTTATTTTAAAAAATGAGTGCGTGTAACTGTCACACGCAATTAAAGTAATACTTCTTTTAATTGTGTGATTTTTATTATTATTCATTTAATATTTTTTATTAATTATTTTAGCGTACTTTTCTATATTCTATTTACTTTACAACAAAGAGTTACTAATAATATTTCCCATATTATTTAAGTTCTGAATTTGCTGTTAGATAGCATTATAGATAATGAAGCTTTGATTTAATTTGTTACTTACATTGAAACCAGATGGCAGCACGGTCGCGCGTCCTATATTTATAATTAGTTCTCTTGTATTATTGTAATTTATTATTTTTTTATTTTCAAAAATTTTTACCGGTTTGTCTATAAACTATTTATTGACAAAATCAAAAATATTTAAAAACCGGTACAGAAACGTGACGCCATATTGCCAAAATGGACTTCCGTTGCATTGTCATCCAGTTACCTCCTAGCCGCGCCTAGAGAAAATTTACTTCGAAAACTCTTGATCAATCAGGATTTTTTCTATGAGATTTTTTAAAGAGAAAAGTTCTAAAAAAACAATAAAACAATAAACAATATTTGAATATTTAGCTTTTTGTAACTTACATTTCAAGTAAACATATACGTTTACGAAAAGCGTTACTAATACACGCAATCCAGAATTTTTGATCTAAATATATACACTTCTAAAATCTAAACGTCCTAATCTCCATAGTCATAAAGATAGTTAGTTGCAAGAGTATCTGGAACTTTGGGTCGATTTTAATAATTCTACTACTAACAAAAATTACATTATCCCTCAGTGGAATAGGCTATATATTCTTAAACATGTGAAGTCGCAGAAGATTGTTAGTCAAACTGAAACAATACAAGATTTCATTACAAAGAATATAATGTTGATTGTACAATCACTGTGTTCTTGTTTGTTGTAATACAAACAATTGATATAATTTACACAGATAAAGAATTATGTACATACGTCTGTGGTTGTATATTTTTAAATATATACAATTATTTTTTAATAATAGACAATTCTTGTATTACAGCGGACTTTATAATCACAATAAACGGGTACAAAGTACAGGCAGACTCGAAACAATGATTTATGGATCGCACAAACAATTATTCAATGTATGATTTGAATCCACATCAATCAATAAAGTGGCAGCATCTATGCTATCGCTTAAAGCGCTTAATACCTATCTATGAATAAAGTTTTTGGCGGTATCTTGAAGTATCACATAATGTATTCTATATTTTATTTATAATCTTGTATTATTTGGCTCTATATTGTCAAATATTGGTCATGTTACGTAATATAGTTTAGTTATTGTACGCAAGCGAATTGGTTGGCAAATAATTCCAAGGAACATGGATTCTGACTTGCCACAAAAACTCCCTGGAAAGTTACAAGACCGCCACCATCTTACTAGTTCATTGAAATGATCGCAAGAAACTTGTAATATCATCATCTATTCGACAATGGCACTAATAGTCTACTAGAAAATTAGGTATCAAAAATAAAATAAAGTGTTTAATTTAAAATCCAAACAAAATTGACAACCCTAGAAGTAATTGCTTGTTTAGTAAGTTTTGACACTAAATTAGTACTTTATTCTAAAA
This sequence comes from Antheraea mylitta, assembly GCA_014332785.1. Lineage (NCBI taxonomy): Eukaryota > Metazoa > Arthropoda > Insecta > Lepidoptera > Saturniidae > Antheraea > Antheraea mylitta. Next base: position 1,821,961 of record JACEII010000002.1, read on the forward strand.
AAAAACTAAGTATCAATAAGGTAAAATCTTTGTTTATTACAGGGTAAAATGTATACAGGATTATTCATAAACTAGCCTCTGCTCGCGACTTCGTTAGCGTAGAATAGTTTCTTTGGGCTAACAATAACACGCAGCGGATGCTATCAAGAGAAAAACAACCCGATTTTTAAACAATTTTCATTGGTGCTCCGCTCCTATTGGTCTTAGCGTGATGATATATAACCTATAACCATCCTCGATAAATGAGCTATATAAAATTGAAAGAATTTTTCAAATCGCACCAGTAGTTCCTGAGATTATCCCCTACAACGTCACAAACTCACAAACTTTACCTCTTTAGAATATTAGTACAGATTACTCTTCATTATTTTTCTTGCTTATTGTACAAAAATATATAGAAACCTACATCTTTCTTTTTTAGAATTAAGCTATAACTATAAATAAAACTTATGTCATTAAAATAAGACTATAATGTGAGTGGTTACGCAAAAAGGGACCTGAACGGATTGGCAACGATTTTTTTTTCATGAGTTTTATTTGTTTTTCATCTTGATTTTGATCTTATCAGAACATTTTTAGGCGCCGTTGTTTTTTTTTTTATAATTTGTTTAGTGAACCTAGGCAGTTTTGGAAAAATTACACCTTACACATTACTTTATGTCATGGAGGTAAGTTTCTACAATCAGTACTTACTTTTTTAGTTTGGTTTTATTTATGTAACATAAATAATTATGTGTATATCTTCGATTTGTATATAAAAAAGCTAGTTAATTGACTCATCAACACAGCCGAAAATGAGCCGAAGGAAGAAACATGAAATTAGGACACTGATTTCTTTTTGTACCATATAAACTCACTAAGAGAGAATTTTTTATCATAAAACCGTTAAGGGTATGAACTGAAGTGACAAAGATTGTTTCGAGGACAGAAATAAAAATTCACCGATTCATTTGAAATTTGGCACAATAGCTTCGCAATGACGCTAAATAAATACTTATTTTAGCATCTGCCAAATGATATTCTCAAAGTGTAAATAATGAGATTAAATTTTTCATTGCCTACTTTTAGTATGTACTTGATTTCTTATAAACTTACACCTTAGGATTAATATTATGATCTTTTAACACATGTTGCCGGGGAAAATGCGCCTTTTATCCAACCACAAATCCTGAAAGAAAGTAACGTTCCAGAGACGCTACATAAACGACACCAAAAAGACGAACAACACTTAGTCACATTATAAACTTCTAAATCAAAACAAAAAGTTTCTGCAGAAATGAGATTTTACAACCAATTATGACAGATATGTTCAAGAATATAGGATTTAAAAGAGTCGATGTTAATTATATATATGTAATGTTTTAATCTGTATATACAGTTAGTAGCCAAAATGTATAAAAACCTACATCATGTTATTTTTAAAAATATTAAATTAAAAAAGAAAAATGTCAAATACGAATACGTAAAACAAACCAGTATTTATCATATATACAACCTCTATATTAATACCTCAAACATTAACCTTATTTTATTGATATAAAATACCTTTTTAATAGTGGAGCTAATGTTTATATATTGAATTGTTAATTAATCCGTTATCTAGTATAGTAACATATTTTTTTGTTTTTCGTTATTAATAAATACTTGTTAACAAGTAAATACGACGTATATGAACCTGTTTCTGAATCATCTTGTAAACAAATGGAATAAATAATAAAGAAAAAAAAACCGAATACAAAAATGCTTGTTTTGCCTCACATATGCAATATATTGAAATACTTTGCTTAGCCTGTATAGTGTATACATTCCATTACAACGGAAAAGGCATCCGACTATAAAAAATATCAACCTCCATATCCGCGCTAGGCTATAAACGTTTGTAAGATGGTCGAGAGCGAGGCCGGGTGGCTCTCCGTCGCCTGCTATTGCGAGACAGTCATCTTGCAAAAGAGGCGGCGGAGAGGGAGAGGGAGCGGACTACTAGGCTCCCCTTCCGCGGTCGACGAACCACACGACGGCGATGGGTAGGGGATGACCTCCGGCCGCCGTAAATGGGGCCTGGGGGCGATGGACACGGGCATGTCGTCGCCCTGGCAGTGTAAACTGCACAGGCCCATGTAGTGGAGGCGCATTGTGCCGATGCGACTCATACAGTTCGTCGTCGGGGGGGGGGGGGGGGGTCTAACCCCCACTCCCTCTTTGAGTGGTCTACCATCTTTGACCCCTCAGACCGCAGTCAGGGCTTCTTAGAGGGCCCACACCTGTCGGGGGAGCAGACGCAGTGCCAGTCGGCAGTTCCTGCTTCCCCTCCAATAAGGTGTATGAAGGCACCATGGGGTTTTAGTCCGTGCAAATCGGACATAACCCATCCTCAGATGTCCCACGGGATGGGTATCTGTTAAGGATTTCCCCATGTAAAAAAAAGGCTATACACGTTTAAGTTCGTTGATAAAAAAATCCTTAGATGTCATTGGGGAATTTTTTTTTGTAAGTGAAAAATCCTTTAGGCGAGTTGAACAGTATTTTTTCGCCGGAGATAAATTTAAAATTTCGCGTCATGACAAGATAGTAATCGTCACCGACTACTGTATTACGCTTGCGTAGCCTCCGTCAGACTAGAGCGACACGTAGATAAGACCCTATCTAATATTGATATTTTGTATCGACAATGTACAGCCCATTATATCCACATACCCATGATACATTAATAAACTTAAACAAAAAAGTATTGTTAGAAGTTTTTTTAACAATTATTGATTATTAAAACCAAGATCTAGCCAATTTAGGTAAACTTAAAAATCAATTCTAACAATAAATTACTTTTTAAATACCCGACACGAGTTCGGACAGAGCTACCGCACACTACGACGGCCAAAAGAAGAGTCAACAAGTTTTTTTTTTTCTCGAACTGACTACGCTATTGGCCTTTACAGCTTCACCGGACTACTAAGGCGAGCGCTTAAGGCACTCAGCTGATACGTGAGTCAACACGTCAAGCGACGCCCCTTATATGGGCTGTTCGCAGTATAACTACCCGACTTTAAAACATAACATCGACCAATAGCGTTTAGGTCATTAGTAACACACCCGATATAATCTATAGTAAGTCATTAGTAGTACGGAAAGTGGCTAAAAGTATATAATTATTATTCGGAGTGCCAATGGATGTGAACGAGAGATAATTATATCTATTTACAAATTATGATATTTGAATAGTTCACAGTGTGATTAATTTAAAAATTCAAAAGAGAACACAGTTATTCTATTGTATTGAGTTTTCACTTCTGCGGAAGTTCTTATAACTGCCTCTATTTTTAAATTTATATTTTAAATTGTAAATGCCTTGAAACTTATACACTGTATCATCTTCCTCTATTTACATATAGATGTATAAATGATTAAGGAACTGTAATATTTACATATGTATGGTTTACATATATATACAGATACTGTATCCATATACATATCTTCATCCTGAATGAAACAAAGATTTTTCCAGGCTATCAGTCTAACGCCACATTGTTGAGATAAGCGAGCCAGTCGTTAAGTAGATTTTATCTGTAATACCAATACAAGTAATAATTCCTTTATCTCTGTTGTTCACAATTGATATATTTGCGATAACATGTTAATATTATTTATAGCGAATTGCAATATTAGTTTCACTGCAAATTTTACCGGTTAATTGGTAAAATTACTCGACAGGGAACTTGAGATGAAGAGGTAAAAATTAGACCACTTTCAATAAACTAGAAATTATCTTCATATCGCAAATATTTTAATATTTATACGTCAATTTTTGAAGTGAAAACTTCTTTAGGTGCATTGTGCAGTTTTGAGTTGTAAACTTGCTTGCAAATTCTTCAAATTGAAATATTAATAACTATTCAAGCGAACTAACTAACCATACATGTATACAGGCCGAAAGCTTAGACAGTAGTGATATTTATAGAGTATAGCCTGCACTAGATTCTCGACCTAATTCATTAAAAAAAAGGTGCTTAATATTTGAAAAAATATGCGCTATTCTTTACGCTTCTATGTCAAACCACAGTGACAATGACCGTCGGATGATTTCACTTTCATTTAATAGAGAACGTGGGGATGGTATGAACAAAACAAAAGGACTTATTGTTCGTTTTCATATCGAACACTATTTATTAACTGTACCGGTCAATAGCCGGTCCTAGGTTTAGGTTTATTACCATTGTGTTTATAGTTTTGAAAGTCTTAGAAGAACCTTTAAAACGTTCACGCGGGCGCGTACCACCGGCGCATACCACCCGTGGCCCGCACTAAGCTGTCTTTTCTGGCGGCGCGTACCACCGGTGGTACGTATTCGATTGTGTTATTAGAAATAATGAGAATTTAACGTTTATTTAAAAAAAAAAACACAATCGAATACGAACCACCGGTGGTACGCGCCGCCAGCAAAGACAGTCTAGTGCCAGCCACCGGTGGTACGCGCCGGTGTGAACGTGTTAAGTTATCTTTGTTATATATTAATATTTGTTTTTACATTACTATTATATACGTTAAATGTCACCATTTGACCGATGGTATATCAGGTTTTTCAGAATTAGTGCACATTTACCAATGTAAATCGGTAACACAGTTGACTTTTTAGTTTTTAGCGGGATTTTAGCTTATCATGTAATGGATTTTATATTTTATTAATATTATTTTAATTGTGTTATTTGACTACATGCTCTGTAACATTGGTGATGTTACATAATATAGTTTGGTTGTTGCGCACAAGTGAAGCGAATGGGAAATAATAGCACGGAATATAAATACTGAGGTGCTACAAAAATTTCATGGAAATCTAACAATAGGGCCATCCAACATTTTATTAAAAAATTGGAATTATCACAACACGCTTATGACATAAGAACCAACTCGATAATGACAGTAATAATCGAGAACATTGGTTGCTAAAAAGAACTGTCAATCGAACAAACTGGTATTTATACGGTTTTATAAAACTGGTTTACATCACTAGATTGGCGCTTGTCTTCAAGTTACCCGGTAAAATGTGCAGTCAGTTATGTCTACGTAGACACCGGTAAGAACCGATATTATGATTGCAATAGTGCGTAGGTCCCCGATTTGAGTAATCACGCTTGAAACTCGGATTCAGAGGAAGTAAATAATTTTAATCCTAGACGGGGGCTTAAGTTCTATCTCGGCAATAAACTGTGATCAAATTAACCAATGAATCGCTTAGAAATTATAATATGAACCATGAATTCTGAGATGTCATATAAATTACTTAGTACCTGGGCAATCGAGCCTAGCTCGGTTCTTTAAAACACATTTTAAAATTAAAATAAAGTGTTAGGTTTGCCTTACAAAATTAGCAATTTTACAAAAAAATATATATATACACTCTGATTCGAACTGGGGTTATATGGGTTTTACGAAGCAACCAATTTCCACCTGAGCTATTTTTGTTTTGACAGCTGCGGCAAAATTTACCTTCATATTCTATCTATATTTTTTCATTGCCTGAAATCTACGTTAAAAAAAGTTTTATATGAATAAAATTTAGCTATATCGATTTATCGTCCCCAAAACTACCTACATACTAAGTTTCACGGAAATCGGTAACGCCGTTTTCGAGATCCTGAATATATACAAATATAAAAATATACAAGAATTGCTCGTTTAAAGGTATAGATATATATAGACAGATAGATAAAGTGTAAGGGTCTTTAAGACATAACTAACTTTATTGTAATGTAATAAGTATACACTGTCGGTGTTATTACAAAAAAGTTAAATACTTGGTTTAAAAAAGGGTTCGTACGAAATGCACCTCGCTCGCCCAAAGCAAGATCGCGTTATCCTTTTTTCGCAAGTGTAACCTAACCTAACCAAAGCGAGACAAAAGAGCAAGACGGCGAACATTCACCGAGACATCTTTTTAAAGCTAGCGTTCAAAACGTGTTTAACTTTTTTGTAATAACACCTTGCGTGTTTAACTACAGAGTTAGTAATTCGTTATAGAAATAGTGTTCGAATGAAGAACGCCATTCTGACATCTCATATTTTCCGTAAAAGCACAAAAATCACGGATATAAAAATCTTTATAGTAGATTTAATTACAGGAAAATATATTTTTAACGGCACGATATATTATGACGGATTTTAATGCGCATTGGCATACCTGTGTGAAAATCTGATACGAAACGATATTGACTCAGCGCGACAATACTGTGCTCAAAATGACGTTCCACACAAATCCAGTTTTCAGTCTATATTAAATAACCTATAAATTTATATAGCAGGGCATTTTAAGCACTGGTACATTTATTATAGTTGTATTTCTGTCCAAACTTTTCTAAACTTAATTTCATAATATATTTTAAAACAACTGCACTTAATATTACGATGAAAATTATCATCATAATTGTTATGAAACGCCGGTTAATAAGACTACAATTGTAAAAAGAATACACAAATTTCCACAGATTAGTAGTATAGGTATTATGTATGTATAAATAACTAAATCATACGATCTCGTTCACCTTTGCCTCAGTATTAAAAAAAAAACTTTTTACCTCGACCGAGAACGGCAATGTTATACATTACAATAAATATATTGCGATTATTTATCTGTGCTGTTTGAGTTAATCACGCGGGATGCGCGTGCCGGTTTTCGCCGCATTTATCGGCCGTACAGCGACCGGCGGGCGACGAACAACGTAGGTGTCCAACGTGGTCGATTCGATACAAACGTATAAAATAGTTATATTTATAAATATTAACATCTCATTTCACCCGACGCGTTATTATGGCTGATTTGAATTCATAAAAGTGTTCGACCCGACACGTGACTGTTCGCGTACTGGGTCAAGGTCGTAATGGTGTTTGTGCATATTTAATACACGACGTTCCATTGTTTATAGTTGTTTTAAAATAATAAATGGATTTAAATTTTATATTTTAGTTTAATAATAACACATCTTTTAACTTTTAACACACGCACGACAATTAGTTATTCAATTCAAATAAATAAAAAAAAAGTTTATTTAATGTAACAAGCGGGAAAGATTCCTCATTATTTTTGTTACGCGGGACTGTGTAACAGTAGAAACAGAGCTGTTGAATAGTGAACGATCTGCCACTGAGTGATCGGATTAAACGGTTCAGGATGTAATCGAATCTTTTCAGAGAAAATTTACAAACATACGAAAATATGAGGACCTGACCACAACCCCTTTACTTGCTGGTGAAGACATTATTGATTCAGTGTGAAAAAGAAAAAAAATGAAGATGATCACTCTGAACCATCACCAAGTTCTCAACAAGGACTTGATGCTGCCAAAATTGTAGAAAAGTTCTTATTGCTTCATGAAGCCGATTCCACCACATCTACAAAATACTTTAAAAAATACAAAACAAATAATGGCCTAGCAAAACACGTCAAACAAAGTTAACAAACTATATGTTTTTAGAATAATTTACCTATTGATAATAATAAAATTAGAAGTTATTGTAATTGGTTAAATTTGGTTAATTTTTCTCTCCTCCCCGTATAACGAACAAAATACACAGTCCTGAAATCTATACTAATATTATAAAGAGGTAAAGTTTATGAGTTTGTGAGGATGTAGGTGGTAATCTCTGGAACTACTGGTCCGATTTGAAATATTATTTCAATGTTATATAACTCATTTATCGAGAAAGGTTATAGGCTATATATCGTCACGCTATGATCAATAGGAGCGGAGCACTAATGAAGAATGTTTTGAAATCGAAATGAGAGATTCCGCTGTGTGTTAGCGTTAGCTCACAGTAACTTCTCCACGCAGACGAAGTCACGGGCGGAGGCTAGTTCGGTATAAAAAGCTTGCACCTTAAATATAGAACTTTGTAACGCGCGACAGATAATATGATAACATGATATGTACAATTTTAATTAAAAGTAGATAGTATAATTAATTAGACGTAATACATTCAGATGACTTTTTTTTTATTTTCGAAATGACTACGCAATTGACTCAGCAAGGTCTTAACAGTTTCACCGGACTACACATTCAGATGACTTTATTATTCAATGTTTTGTAGATCAGGTTATACGCAGACAAAGCCGCGGGCACATCTAGTTATATATTGAATGATCTAACGGTTCTACTGTCGCATGTATTGGTCGCGCGTATCCGAATACTAGCTTAATGTAGCACATCAGAAACTAGTTAGTCCCGCCGATACTGAGCAAGGTCTAGCCGTTTAGAAATCTATACAAACAGGACAGCTGCGTTAGGACAAAACCGGTGCGTTCGAGATCAATTATTAAGGTTATTTGTCCATATGAACAAGCGATTGAATCATCATGTTTCTAGCTAGTTCCTATAGAACTCCTAGAGTTACGGACTAAATAAGGAAAGTAAAGGTTTTCTAAGATTCATGTATTGTTTGAGAAATTTTCAAACACCAACTCGAGCTGAGGTTCGCATTTTTATCATCTTATACTGGTTGTCATTTTAAGTGTTTTCCACGCTCGCCACATAATCCAAGGAAGCTGCCAAGGTTCTTCAGACCAAATAGATTTAGACAATTAGAAACGAAAAAAACTATAGTATATTATAAAATGTATTTTAAGGATATCATTATTAGACATTAAAAGTTAAGAGTTTTGTTTTTAATTTTTTTCCGAGATAAAAATTCGGTAAATCTGAAATTGAAAAATCAAAATTACCTTATACAATTTAGGCCCTGTCAAAATTACTACCGGTTCACACAAAAAATTCAGTAATTGAGGATAATCGCCTAGAAACTTGATCTGGTTTGAAGATGTGTTGATTGGTTTGACTGGTGCAATATCGATTCGAAATCCGCTGGTTTAAATCCCAAATAGGTAAATCCTATAAATATTTCGCTTCTCACGTCGCATGGGAGAATAACGAGAGTTTTATACATGCGACTTTTACTACGACATTGCGTATGTGAATCACAGTGGTTGGCTGTACGCTGTTGTGAATACCGGACATGCTCCAGTAGAACACCAGATTGGTGCAAGACATCCCGCTCTTTACCTTCACTTTTCCCGTCCCCAGTGTGACAATGAATTACCCGTAGGTATTTTGCGCTTGCATCTCCAACTTGTATAATTGTTTATGTAAGCATGAGGGGAGGGGGAAGTAAGAGTATTGCTTACATTTGCTGACCGGGGGGAGGGGGCGATTCGAGATTACAAAAATTCTGCGTACGTAATACTAGAACTCCTTGTTACAGGCCGACATTATCTAATACCTTTAAACGAGCAATTCTTGTATATTTTTATATTTGTATATATTCAGGATCTCGGAAACGGCGTCATCTATTTCCGTGAAACTTAGTATATAGGTAGTTTCGGGGACGATAAATCGATCTAGTTAGATTTTATTCATAGAAAACTTTTTTTTACTGAGTTTTCAGGCAATGAAAAAATATAGCCAGAATATAAATGCAAATTTCGCCGCCGCTGTCAAAACTGAAATAACGCATATGGAAATCGTTTGCTTCGGTTTTTTTTTGTTGTCAAAAATGTTAATTTTATGAGGCAAACCTAACAGTTTATTTTAATTTAACAATGTATTTTTAAAGAACCGAGTTAGGCTCGGTCGCCCAGTTACTTAATTCTAAAGTTAGAAATAGAATATAAATAGGTACCTATGTAAGATTATCACACCACCACTTGAGAGTTCTGCTTTCATAGAGCAATACTGATAACGCCGCTATGTGAAATTGTTTCATAAATCGTTATCTATGTAATATGTACAATATGAATATTGATACCAGAAATTAGTAAGTCTTAAACTATTGATAACGGATCAGTAATGACGACGTGTAACATAATTTCAGCGTGCATTATTAATATGTTTTTATATGAAATAACTACATAGTTGGAACCCGCAATTTCTTCTGTACTGTTTATTATACTAACAATATAATGTAAGCACCGAGCTGCTTACCCCAGTTGTCTACGGCGAGAAAACACTCTTCGCAGAAAGCTCAGTGCTTATAAAAATTGCAATTTCTTAAAACTTTAATAATTGTATATTAAATCAATATCCTTACATTTTTCTATACAAAGGCCAAGTGTCTTAGACATAAAATTAGAAATCTATCAAACAGTTTATAAGTAATGCTCATACAACGACATATCTATATACTCATTACATATTATAAAACGAAGTCCTCCACCGCGTCTGTTTGTCTCTCTGTTCGGGAAAAAAAAAGTACTGCACAGATTTTCATGCGGTTTTGATTAATGAATAGACTGATTTACAAGGAAGGTTTAGGTGTATAATTTACCAATATTTTGTGTAAATTGGTTAAAATATAACTATAAACGTTGGAAGTGTCGGAAAAGGTAAAGCCGCCTGGGAGCTTTAATTGAAAACGCTGCCTAATCCCTTTGAGATATAAGAAAACAATTAAGATAATCAACGTCGCAAACGAAGTTGTATTATATATATAGAAGATGAATTATTGGCTGGAAGTGGTGACAGTGGATATAAAGGAGAGCAACTTCACACAAAAGGATGCCGAGGACTGATCTAAGAGGAAGAAGTCGGAAAGAGAACTGTCACCGGACCGGAAAAACGCTAGGTAAAAGAAGAAAATGAAATATTGTATGCAATGAACAATTAAATTTTATTGTATTCAGTTGCATATGCTTCTTCAGGTTCCAGGCCAAGTAAATGACAGATATCATTGCAATCGGTTCTGAGTTTGATTCGTGAAAAAGTGACAAACAAACGTAGCCAGTGAGTTATTTTTGCATTTATAGAAATAGCGGCCACCCACGGTTTAGGAGAGTGTAGTGGGTTGAAAAGAGTTGTCAATAATGATGTTGGTGACATTAAAACTTTATGGCACAAAAAAGTAAAAGTTCAATAATCTCGAGAAATATCAATCATAGTGATTTAGTTAGATGATTTTTTGTGGAAAATTAAACTTCCAACAAATGTCTCACTAATTATTTCCTGTAGGTGCAAGCATTAATAAAATAAAAATAAAAAACAAGACGTTTCTACGAACTTGTACTTTAGTAACTTGTACTAGCTGACCGGTGTGAGTTACAGTTAAATTGCAACAGGCACTATTGTAGAGCGCTCAATACTGAGTAATTACTGAAGACGATCGATATAAAAAAAAGCATATGAAAATTTGTGTGTATTTTTCTCACGCTCTGTGAGGGTTAATATTAAGGGCTGAAATTTTCAGGCGTTTTTCTTACAAATTTCCAACAATAGTTTGCTTCGGAACCGGAATAAAGTATTTTAAAACACCTTAATATATCGACAATCATTGAGTCGTAACGAAATTAATGGACAGGTAGACAGAGAGATGATTGCTTTTAAAAATATGTATGTAGTAGCTGTTACCCGCGACTTCGCCCGCGTTAATTAGGCAAACAATGGTTTTTCAATGTAAACCAGCGCTTGGTGCAGCGGGTGCTACACTGGATATTGCTTCTCTAATTTATTATTTGAGCGCGAAACCGATTTTTTTAAGTGACAACTTCTTTAGCTGCCTTAAACGATAAAAAAAAATGCTAAGAAAATAAATCATGGGTTCGTGCGTTTGGAAAAACCTAAAAAAATGATTTTTGTTAGAGGTACCGTGTATACTTTAATATCCAATAAAGAAATAATTTGTTATTTTGACAGTACAATCCGACGTTCCGCTAAATTTATTCACGAAAAGCCTTACGCTAATTAATGCTAAAGTATATCGCTACTAATTTTAATAAAACATACTTATTTTTACTGATTAAACTATTTCAGTTGATTTTTTATCATATAAACACTCAACTATTAATAAATTAAGACAGGCTCCGCCTAATTCAAGCTTTTTTCTTTCTCGAACTGACTACGCTATTTACCTAGCAAGGTCCTAACAGCTTCACCGGACTACTCTAGTTTAGGCGCTAGAATACATAGATTTGTAGTAATATTTGTCGTAATATAAACCTTATGTATAATAGTATTCCTTGTTCAAATATAGTTATTATTCTCATATATTATTACACTATGGGAATATAATAAAAATACAATAAGTAACAGTAACTTATATGTAAACGCAACTTATAAATTATTATTCTTACTCTAATTCAATAATCTCGAATTGTAAACATAATGTTCTCTATAATATTTATATTCATTCGCCAATTAAATTTTGTGTAAAAAATACGCTACAATAAGTGTTTGTGTATAAAATACATAATGTCATGAATAAGCTTGAGAAAAACCATATGACAATAATTAAGAAGTGCCTCCAAGCGAAGCCGCGGTAACAGGTAGCATAAATAAAAACTCATACTATATTGTTATTATCTATACATATAATAAAAATGAAGTGTCTGTATGTAACAGCGAAATAATTTTTTTTCACTGATTGGGTATGAACGTATACACGCTACTGATAACAAAAATGCAATTTTTAAAATTTTTCTCGGTCTGTCTGTCTGTCTGTTTGTTCCGGGTAATCTCCGAAACGGCTGGACCGTTTTGACGAGAATTTCACTAACAGATAGCTGAATTTACTGCGGGTGACATAGTCTACTTTAAATTAGACTAAGTGTTAACTGTGGCTTCGTCTGCAATGCTATCTCCAAAAGGGTTGGACATTTTTTTTTCGAAATGTCTACGCTATTGACCCAGCAAGGTCTTAACAGCTTCACCGAACTACTAAAGGGGTGGACCGATTTACACAGAACTCTCACCAACAGATAACGGATATCATAACAAGTAATTTAGTATATTTTAATTTAGACTAGCTGTTAACTGTGGCTTCGCCCGCAGTAATATCTCTAAAACGGTTAAATTGATCTTCAAGAAACTTTCATTAGCAGATAGCTGACTTTATAAAAAGTAATTCAAGTAATTTTAATTCACACTAGCTCTTCATCGTGGCTTCGCCCGCAGTTCTATCTTCAAAACGGTTAGACCGATCTTCTCGAAACTTCCATTGGCAAATAGCTGATTTTATAAAAAGTAATTTTAGTATATACCAGCTGTTAACAGTTGTTTTGCTCGCAGTATTATCTCCAAAACGATTAGATTGATCTTCACGAGACTTTCGCTGACAAATAACTGACCTAATAAAAAATAATTTAGGCAATTTTAGTGTATACTAGCTATTAACCGTGGTTTCGCCCGCAGTGCTATCTCCTTAACGGTTAGACCAATCTTTACGAGACTTACTGGCAGATAGCTGACTTTATAAAAGTAATTTAGGTGATTTTTGTTTATAATAGCTGGTAACCGTGTTTTCACCCACAAAATTTTCTCCAATACTGTTAGACAGATGTTCACGGGACTTTCATTGGTAGACAGCGAACCTTATAAATAGTAATTGAGGTTATTCTATTTTAGACTACCTGTTACCCACGACTTCGTCCGTAAGAAATTTAGCAAAAATATGTTGTTAACTTAAACATGTGCGTATTTACCGCGCTTTAGTATATAAGATTTTATATCTTCATTTATATATATGCAAGATTCAAGACGTCACCATATTTACAGTTTACAATTTAATATAATAATTATTATAAGTAATTTTGAAGATAGAAGAGGTATTTCTAATAAGATAGACCATAAACTTATTGGTGATATTGGCACATTATATCATTATCTATTTTTAAGTCATTTTTTCATTAGTTTTTTGTACAGTGTAAGTGAGCACTGTGGTAGTTATATGGTTGGCTAATTTTCCAAATATGTTGGTTTTGATAATCCTCATTCAATACACTGTTAGTATCTATATATCTAATGTACACGTTACATGTTACTGTCAGTAGCGTGTGTGTCGTACTTACAATAGTTTTTAAAGAACATTTCTATAATTGTACATAGTTTCATAATTTAATAATTATTTAATATAATTAAAAAAAAAAACGCGTGCGGAGCTGCGGGTACAGCTAGTGTAAATATATTAACATTTATGCAAGACATAAATAGTTTGCTGTATTCGTCTTTATGCGGAATGACAGATAAAGAACAATGTTCCATAGAGGTTATTAAACTTTTTTATTATAGTCTATCAACATTTTTGACCAAGCTCAGAGATAGTAATTCAGAACACACGCACAAAAAAATAACGACTTGTATAATATTTTATGCGTGTTGTTTGCCATTAAATGAGACAGGCAAATATAATTATATTTAAACAATAAATTGTTTACATAGTGCAGTGCAGAAAAAATAATTTACTGACACATCTACCTAACGGTAATCTAATAACTAATTGAACGCAATTAAGTTATTAAAAAAAGAGTTTTTTATGTATATATTTAATTAACTACACAAGTAACTAAACATATACTCCATTATTTGAGAAATTATTCCACATACGAGCATGTCACTACAATCTCAATGTAGCTTACACTATGGTAATGAAAGAATTGAAATATAAATGGATAATTTAAACAATTATTGTTATTAAAAATTGTTTCCGCTTTCTCTAGGATCAACAGTAGAAATTTTAACCGTTACATCAAGAAGTGTGTAAACGATATACAAAAAATAAATGTGGAAAATAATCAAAATATCGGATAAAGCCTACAAAATACACTGGCTTCATATATATACGAATATATGTTTTAGAAATAGACGGTCCGTTCAGTATGTAGTCAGTTAACTAATTCAAAGGACGAATAAAAGGACTATTATCCGGTTTGAAAGAAGCAAACTTTATAAACGCGTCCGTTGCAAAAATTTTGCGATGGTGAACCGCTCGCGGGAAGTTACCGCGAACACGGCTCGCGGTCGGGCAGCTCACAGCTGTCAACATAGCGCGCCCGCTGTATTTTTAGTTTGAAACTATTTTATAATTACCTCGTATCGGGAACGGCTTCGTCATGATAGTCTCTGTAGTCGGAGGCAACAACCGCTGGGTCTCCGGCGACATAACACTCGTGCATAGATTTAACTCGTGCTTTTTATTATCACTGTTATTGTTCAGGCCACCGCGAAGCCGGAGCGACGGCGAACCGTTTATCACGTCCATTTGCGCGCGCTATCGGAGCATGACTAATTCGAAACTCGGTCCGACACCGAGCTCGGGGTATATCATGATACCACGAGATATAACATAAGTTTTATACTATAATCAATGATTCTATAACATTATTTATAAGATTTCGTCGAGGACAGCGTTAGGGCAGGTCTACAGCTGCACGTCTCGCGACAGACTGATCAATTTTTGGGCAGTTTGCCATAAGACAAACGTAAACAAGTCACAACGCTATTGTTGTGTATTTGTTTATTAAAATTCTTTGATGTAATGACGTCTTATAGCTCATGGTACGTGATGTCGTTCGAAGAGTGAAGGATTTAGTATTCCATTGCCAAAATACTGTCTTTTTGTACTGCGTAAATCATATACATCGATGCCAAATATGCTTTCATTTGGAAAGTAGTAGAATTGACGTTCGATGCAATGGCGTGAGATGCTAAAGATAATATTCAATGGCACTTGGCCGAGTTCTTTGCACAGCTTGCCCTTAAACGACATTCAATTATAATATTTACATAATACTGCATGGGTGTGGTCAAGATTTATATGGCTACTGTTGGTCATAATTTCATGGCTCAATTGTATAGTAATTATATATTTATTGGCCATAAAGGCGATATTGCAAACATGTAAAAAAACAAAACCAATAGCTGAGTATGTATAAAAATAATTTGCATTAAATATATATAAGACATTTTATAATCTATTAAATCTCTATATACAATGAATTGTATATAGAGATTTAATAGATTTTAAAGGAACTTCTTAATACATACGATTGGGTTATTCAAGTTAAAAAAGGACAGACACTTTCAAGTGTCTGTTTAGTCCAAACGGATCTCAGAAAAGGCTGTATTGGTTTTGTACTGGCAGATAGGGGAGTTTTCCGTGCACTATATTTATGTATTAACGATTTATTTGGGGTTAAGCGGTAATAATAATCAATAGAGGTCATTTTTTATTATTGGCAATCAATCTTTCAGATTATTACTGCTATTGTCACGTAGTCAATAATATTACAAGCGCCGTACGATCGTTTCAATATGAAGCGTCGTGTGAATTAATATTCTAACAAGATGGTGGATCTCAGAATGTCATGCTCCGTGGTATTATTTTCCATTCACTTCACTTAAGCACAATAAACTAACCATATTACATAAAACACCACCAACTTTACACAATATAGAGTCAAGTAACACAAGATTATGAATAAAATATAAAATCTACTACATGACCGACTGAAATCCCGCCAAAAACTCGTGAAATTATTTAGTTAAATGACAATCAAGTTGTGGGCATCGATTAGTTTTATAAGTAGAATATGTTTATTTATAAGCTGTGGCAACCATCTGTACAAACAACAGTAATGGAAACTTAGATTTATCATTTTCAATTGTATGAATTTCTAAATATATGAACATAGGAAAGGACGGATATGGTGATATAAAGTTCCTGTAACAGCTGAACAATATAGGTACCTATAAAAGGTAATTAACTTCGTAGAGACACAGGTAATACGAGAATCAAGACAATGGATGTGTAGATTATGTTAGGTTTTAAGGAGAAGGCAGTGGAAATAACAATATAGGGTTACGTTGCAGCCTAACTTTGTAGGGTGATGACTATTTAACACACTATGGTTTGACTTTTATTATTTTACATGAAGTTATTGATGTATATGATTTAAAATTATATTCTTTATTTATCTTTACTAAGGTGAAGAATTTAATTTTTTCATAGATGTAAAGCTGGAAACATAAAGTTGTGAATTGTGATCCAAGGTTTCCTTTTTTTTAGTTTTATTTTTGGCAACAATCTTCTAGATCAGTGTTTTTCAAAATGTGGGTCGCGAAACTTTTATAACGAAGTTGCAGAAGGTTGATAAAGCTGCTGCAATAAAAAATGTTAATAATGATACATTTCATTTGTATCAAATAAACAAAAAGAAAAATAACTTATGAGATATCTTCCATCTTAAATACTTATACCAAATTAACAAAAAAAATTCCGTAAACGTTATCCAAACCCTAATCGTGAAAATGAATAAATATGCTGCATTGAATATTTCTCACAAAATAAAATACATGAAAAAAAGCAACAGGTAAGAGGGTCGCGCTATATTTCTTCATACTAAAGGGGCCGTGTTATGAAAAAGGTTGAAAAACACTGTTCTAGATTATCACTGTCATTGTCGAGCAGTTAATAATATCATAAGTGTTTTCTGATAATTTCAATGTTCTAACAAGACGGTGGCTCCATTGTTAGAACTTTTTCCATTATCGAAATTAAATAAACTTTTTATAACTGTTTAAATTCAAGAAAGTAGGTAATCTGTTTCTTGCTGATAAGTGTTTTTAATCGATTCTGAGTAGTTACGATATTTGAGAATTTGTTGTAAATTTATCTCCCAAGAAAATTTGAAGTGTCGTAATCGAAATTACGAGACAAGCATAGAAAGACATACAGATATTTGACACCAGTTTACTCTACCAATAAGCCATGAAATAAATTCTCCGTCTAATTTACTAAAAAACCGCGCTAAATTCTTAGTCCCTGCTAGTAACTTGTCGCAATACAATCAGAGTGATTCTCTTTGTACGCCTATATAAAAACATTTAGCAATTTTTTAATATATTTTTACCTATATATGCAGTTATATTTTTATTATTTCACTCATATTTAAAAATAACGCTTGAATGGCAGACAGTAAAAAAAAAAAAGTTAAAAGATTTAATTTTTTTAATGTTAGCTAAATCTTAGGATTTTTTAAATTCTGCCCACGACTTCGTTCACGAGGAATAGGCTAACGCTAACACGCAGAAAAAGGTCTCGAAAGAAAAAAAAACAGATTTTTAAACATTTTTCATTGGTGCTCCGCTCCTGTTGGTTTTAGCGTAATGATATATAGCCTATAACCATCCTCGATAAATGAGCTATATAACATTGAAAGAATTTTTCAAATGTGTAGTTCATGAGATTATGCCTACAACGTCACAAACTTTACCTCTTTATAATATTAGTATGGATTAAACATGCCTTCAACCACGCTTCTCCATTCTTTCCATAAATAGTAACAAAACCCAAAAAAAGAGATGGCAGGTTATGAAATGTCGTTGCGTGTCTTAACTCACGTAGCTAAGTATCATGATATCGATCAAATTTGAAGCTGACGCTTCGAAAGTCGTGTATTTGGTCCCTCGGTCGCTATGCAGTGCTCTGTATACGGTCGTACGCTATGCTGACATCGTTTGCCTCCGACCTACGTGATCTTTAACGCGTATAATTGCGGATACTTACCTTCTGGCAATTGCATTCCAAATTATTCTAATTACAAGTACGTTATTTAACATTTTTATATATTTTAGTAACTGATACTTCGTCAGTCTATGCCGTTTATTAAATAAAGGTAAAATCAAAACTATAGCCAAAAAAGTCGTGGTGGTCGAATGGTTTAACCGGTGGAATATCAATCAGGTGTCCACAGATTTGCACCCAGGCATGTATCAACTAGTTTTTCGGAGTTTGCGTACACTTAAATTGGCTACAGTACCGGTTGTGGGTGAAGGAAAACATCGTGAGGAATCCTGAATACATCGGAAGGAATCCTAAACCCACACAGGAATCAAGAAAACCCTTGTGAAATTTAAATACACTTACAATTTATAACACACTAGCCTCTGCCCGCGACTTCGTGCGCGTGAAATAGATACACTAACACGGACCAGACATTCTAATAAGGAAAAAACATCCCGATTTTGAAACATTTTTCATCTGTACTCCGCTCCTATTGGTCTTAGCGTGAGGAAATATAGCCTACAACCATTCTCGATGAATGAGCTATATAACGTTAAAAGAATTATTCAAATCGAACTAGTAGTTCCTGAGATTATCCCCTACAACGTCACAACG
The DNA here is from genome assembly GCA_014332785.1 of Antheraea mylitta. Taxonomy (NCBI): domain Eukaryota; kingdom Metazoa; phylum Arthropoda; class Insecta; order Lepidoptera; family Saturniidae; genus Antheraea; species Antheraea mylitta. The sequence continues at coordinate 1,840,882 of JACEII010000002.1, forward strand.
TCACAAACTTTGCCTCTTTATAATATTAGTATAGATTTCTATAACCTGGAAGAATCGATAACAGCCAGCAGCGTTGAAGTGTAGAGAAGAAAGTGTCTCTTTTAAGCTTAGTGTCTAATTATTTCAGAGCATAACGTTATCTAACATAAGGCATAATTACAGTCAAGATATTAATAATAATAAAAGCATAATGCAAATGTTCGAAGCACTGTTGAATTCAATACCGCAGAATCGTTCAGAAATGGTCAATGACTTGGAAACACCCGAGGTGACGTTAACACCATATTTCATGACGGATACTGAAGAGTCCTTGACCACGAGGAGTGAGAGTGAACTCACTGGTAGTGGGGATGAGTATGATCCGAAGACATTGAGCACGGACTCCAGTCTTCCCCTGTCGAGGGCTATGACAGATTCAGAAATTGATTATGGAAGATACAGACGGGTGAGATCTTTGATGTACTTTTCATGCACACTATAAAATTAATCAGATATCATCATCATTTGCCTATAAGAGACACACTTGTATGACCATAGGCCTCTTCCTGACGGAAAGTATGGGCGTAATCACCGCGCCAGCCTACGACATATAGGCGATTTCAAATTCCTAAAAATATAGTTCTGTAATTATTTATAATTTATTCTATATATAAACAGTTCTATGTTTTCCCACATTCAGTAGTTCTAAAAGAACATTTTTCAAGTTCAGATTTCCTCATAATGATTTCCGTCACCGTCAGCCGATAATGTTACCAATTTAAATAGTAAATTTACGCGAAATCGGAAAAATTCCTTGGTACATGGCGGGGTTTGAACTTGCGGATATCGGATTGATATTCCACTATTCAAACAACTAGAAGAAGACAACTTGAAATGCTTTATCCAATTTAGGCCCTGTGAAGGCACTTATGTACATCCAAACTACCATTGGTTCGGAAAACAACTTAGTCATCGAGCAAAACCGGCAAGAAACTGAACGTTTATCATTTTTTTATTTTTTTATTTATGCTACGTCCGTAGTAAACAAGCATGAGCGCCGTCTGGTGTAAAGCGGTCACCGCAGCCTATGGACGCTTGTAACATCAGAAGTGTCACATGCGCGTTGCTGACCCCTTTTTTTTTATACGTGGGGAAACCCCTTATAGATATCCACCCTCCCGGGGGAGAGGGTGGGTTATGTCCGACTCGCACGGACTAAAACCCCACGGTGTACGTCTTCCGCTATGGTTGGGGCGGTACGAGATCTCTATAGACTTCATCGTGCCGCCCCAGCGGTGTGGCCCAGCAGCAGAAGTGCCGCCGCCGGGCCTTCGTCTTATAAGGAGACAGCCGGGTACACACCGGCCGTCTCCTTCTCGTCCGCCGGACCTGTGCAATGGGAAGATGGTGCCCCGACCCACTTCCCCTAGGTCCGGCTAGCGTTGCTGACCCCTAAATAACCTATTTATTTTCCCCTTGAAATACTCCATACTGTAGTCCCCAGGAAACACTTCAGCAGGAAACTCATTCCACAGTCGGGTCGCTCGTGGAAGAAAGAATTTTCTGCTGTAGATATATTATTTACTTATATTGTATTATAATTTTTCATGGATGTACAGAGGGAATCGCGTTCAAGACATAGAACTTATTTTCGCTAGTGTGCTTACTAGACGCTTGTAAAATCTAATACTAATACCTAAAAAAAATGTACTTACCCAAGTCTAAAAGACTAAACGACAATTTTATAAATATTTCTGGTATTGAATCTGATACTGATTGCTCAAAAATTCAAAATGAGTTTTTATACTATACAGCGTGACTGGTTAATCGCTAGCAATATTTTTACAAGACAATCATTAGTCGATTCTCATTCTAAATCAATTAAAAATAGGTGCTTAATATTTGACCTAATTATCTAGAGAAAAACAAAATTGATATACACTGAAAATCAGGTGATTTACACAAAAACGAGCTGGTTTAATCTGGTTTAATAAAGTAATCAATGAAACCCACCGTGCTGCGCGATCCGGGCTCCGTCCCGCACCTCGATCTGCGCCCGCTTCCCATTGTTCGACCGTGCGGCGTTCCGGCGATAAGCAGTTACGTAATGATTAACTTTGAAAAGCACCCATTTAATGTTGTTCACTGAACTATATGTAATTTTTTTCCCATACTTTTAAAAGTTTTATAACAAACATTAAGTAAGGTTCTTTTTGTTATTAAATAGTATTTGTTTTGATATTATTGTTTTATATGTTAAATGTAATCACGAAGTATCAAAAGATTAAAGGGTGTAAAACTTTAAACAGTCAACTGGTATATTTCTTCAACATTATTAGATACAAACTTTAAACACAACATTTTTAAACATATATATTAAAATTAGGTATATAATATAGTTAACGCACATAATATATATTAAGGTTCAGTTGGCACCCTTATCCAAGTAGTAAATATTAACAGAGTAAATATTTCTGACTCTAATATTTCGATAAATACAGTCATCATTTCCAAGTATTTCAAACAAACGTGAAACGAAACACGTACTCGTTAACATCTCTAATTCTCTATCGGTACACCGATAACTTTCAAGAGTTTCGCACTCGTCCGTGAAAATATTGCGTAATTAGAATCACACTAAGTGGTAATTATATTTACTCTGTATCTTATGATTATATATAAAGTACACAATTCATGTATTCGGATTTTTTGGCGGGATCTTGGAATGTTATATAGTAGATTTTATATTCTACTCATAATCTTGTGTTATTCAACTCTATATTATGTAATATTGCTGGTATTCTATGTAATATAGTTTGGTTATTGTGCATAAGTGGATGGGAAATAGTACCATGAAGTCTGACTTGTCACAAAAACTCCCTGGAAAGTTCTAACAAGACGGTCACCATTTTGGTAATTCATTGAAATAATCCCAAGAAACGTAATATCTTTTCCCAATCGACAATGGGAGTAATAATGTACTCGAAGATTGTTTACCAAAAAAAAGTATACAATTTAGTATTTTATATTTGTACTATCTATAAAAGTTTGTTGTCTAGAGAATACAGCTGGTCAACTGAAATATAATTCAAGTCATGATAATTCATTAGTGCCTTTGAGATGACTTCTTTAGAAATTCTTCTTTAAATATTCTTTACAAAATAAAATATTTCTGATCTTCAAGCCGAGATGAGGTCATCACCTATAACATATATTACATTCATGTCTCACCAATCGCCGATATATTGCATTTATTATGGCATTATATTCCTCAGTATACGAAGAAAAAACTGCAATTAAGTACTCATTCAATTTTTTTTTTAAGATTCTCTGTTTTGTACATCGATATCGAAGTTCAAATTTTGGCGTACATGAGCTTTTTAGTTTTTTTTATATCTTCATATTCTACATCTACAAAATTTGATAATGTAAAATGTTAAGAACAGCTACAATTGGATTTAGCGTATTTTGAAATGTAACGACACATAGTAAAATGGATAGTATAGAAACCTTCACGGTGATATACCAAACGGTGTTGTAGTTTAACGATCTCAATTCATTTTTATATAATACTAGCGTGCTCGGTGGACGTTATCTCGCCCTAATAATAAAATAAAAACATAATAAGTGATATACCTAAACCTTCCTCATGAGTCACTTTACTGGTGAAAACCGCATGCAAATCAGTTCAGTAGTTTTTAAATTCACCGCGAACAGACAGACGTGAAAGAGGACTTTGTTTAATACCATGTAAATATAAGTTAATTAAATATTATTTGGAACTTAACACGAGTTCAGATTTAATTTCTATTTGCAGTTTAAAAACAGAAGCTTAAGTGACCCGTGGAGTCAAATGAGATCAGCTCTTGATGCCTTTCCGCCAGCGTACCTTGCATCGTTGTACAGGTTCAAAATTAAATACTTGCCCTTTACTTGACGACTATTGATACTATATTATCAATGATGTTATAACTCATAGATACGTTCAATGATATTATATTTGTAATATTATTGTACATTATATCTTGACAAATTTGAACAAAGGTTTTCATAAATTGTACCCTGTGTTTTTCTGGTGTACATTATGTCTACGGCAGACCTTGTTTAGGGTATGTTCGAATTTTCTCTCAGAATAGTCAGAAATAGGTTCTAAATATATATAAAAAAGAGCCTAATTGCAACTGTTAATTTAAAAATTAGCTAATGGTCCAGAAAATTTTAAATGGAAATGACATGGCAAAAATCCTGTTCTTACTTTGGAGCTTTTTTAGTCATGAACGAATGAATGAATTATATCGACATACGAATATTATTGTAGCAAATTAAAAGCTCTACAAAAGTAATTTTGTGAGTTGTTGCTAATTTGACTGGTTCATAAGTTTTTGAGTTCAAAATCAAAGTTCTAGTCAATTGAATAGTTTCTCAATTTTTAAAGGATTATAGTTTATATTCTGTGGTATATATCAAAGATTTTTTTTCGAATTGCCTATGATATTGACCTAGCAAGGCAGCGTCACTGGACTAGTAAGACGAGCGTTTAAGACACTCATCCGATTTTATTTTACCAACTTGCTCAAGTGTACACAGCACTTCTCGGCTTGGCCTGATGCCTAATTAATGCAATTCGCCTGTAAAGGCTCATCAACATCCGTTGAAGTGGTTTTATGTGAAAGAGTATTAAACTTATTACATACATATTATTTCTACATAATGTTGGCTTTTGCTCGCGGTCTCGCTTGTGTTAATGCAAATTAAATTTGACGGACAAACTCACAAACAGTACTTATTCTCAGTGATTAGTCGTCTCCGACGCTATCTAAGTTGCTGCTGCTGTTTGTAAGCTGGAATTCCACACAGGACAATTGAATGTCTTTGGACTTGTATATAATCAAAGATGATAGTGTCATCCATAAACAATTGTTCTAAGTTTTGGTATATTCTGAATGTATTAAGTATATAATTATAATTAATTTATTAATCCGATATTTTTGGGGCCGTTCAAGTATTACGTCAGCAGTTCAAATCTAGATAAGGTGTTTAAAGTCTATAAAGGAATTAACTTATAGCAATTTGCTACAGGACGATGGTAGCCCAGTGGATACAACCTCGCATCTCATATACCAGATCTATACATCCAGATCCTCTAACCCTTAATTCATCAAGAATAAGCGAATCAAACACTCCCCGCGCCGCCCCTCTTTATTGCTTACGCCAGAGTTGAATAACCTTAAAATAATAAATAAATAACCTAACTTGAAGAGGAATTTATGCAGGCCGGCATGACAGCAGCGACCGACGTAGGATGACGTATCTCTCGGCAGTCGCCATTGTTTTTTGATTGCACTGTGATTACCATCAAGCATAGTGCGGTCACTTTGCCGTGCTACTATCATTTCGAAAAGAAAGTAGTCCGGTGAAGCTGTTAAGACCTTGCTGGGTCAATAGCGTAGTCATTTCGAAAAAAACCGTGCTACTATAAAAAAATACTCTTTACAATAACTGACACGAATATAATATTAGTTTCCAGGACTCGACATCAAGTGTTACAGACGAAGTGATTTCGAAAGAAAGCGTACACGAGTACAATGAAGAATTGAAGTTGAAAATGGAGAGATTCTTTGACGAAGAGTGTCGTGTTTTTACTCCAGATGATCCATCTTTAAATGCTTTGGAAGAAGCGTTGCAGAATATTGATTCACAGGTTAATTATCTATTTTGATTTGAAAGAGAGAGAAAATGTAGTTTATTGTTGGAAGAATAATAAAGCTATAAAACAATGAATCTAGCTATAAAATAACATGGTACTTTACGGTATCCCTAGCTACATCCCGTAATATAAGATATTCCATAATGCTATAGTTATTTTTTTGGCAACAAATCCTCTAGATTATTACTAACATTGTCGAGTAGGCAATAATATTAAGTGTCTTGCAATAATATGAATGTTCTAACAAGATGGGGTTCCCTTGTTATAACTTTCAGAGTAGCTTTTGTGGCATCTTAGAATATATGTTTCGTGGTATTATTTTCTATCCATTTTACTTATGCATAATAACCGAAGTATATAACGTAAACTGTCCGTAATATTACGTAATATAGAGTTGAATAACACATAATTATAAACAAAATGTAGAATCCACGAAAAAGAAAAACCCATGACAGTATGTGGAACTAACTTTGACATTTACTATAAATGGCTGTCGTATCAAAATGACTTGAATCGGTTCTTTTTGAAAATGTAGTTAACATTTCATCTCCGATCTGATATATGAATTATAAGCATTTTAATTACTTTTATTGAGTACTAGCTTCTGCCCGCGACTTCTAACGCTAACACGCAGCGTAAACTCTCAGAAGAACGATTTTGAAACATTCTTCCTTGGTGTTCCGCTCCTATTGGTCCTAGCGTGATGATATATAATATTCTTCGATAAAGGTACTATCTAACACTGAAATAATTTTTAAAATCGGACAAATTGTTCCTGAGATTAGTGCGTACAACCTACTAAACAAACAAACGCTCCAGCTTTATAATATTAGTATACATTAATACTCTTCTCTCGTACTTTACTCCAATCGTCATTCAAATTACATTAACTTTTGATAGAGTGGACCGATTTTAATGAAACATAAAATTAGTTACTCCTGAGGATATGTTTTATGATTTTCTTGCTGAGATTTTATTGTGAACTCAGTACTTTAGCAGTGATGAGTGGCCATACAAACATACACATCTAAAAATGATTGAAATGTAATCTGTTACGTATTTATAGACACCTACAACATTTTTTTCACGATAATCGAAATAATACAGACGTGTTACATTTATATTCTTATTATATGTATGAAGTTAATGTACACTACATATTATTATTATACAAAATGCTTATAATGTATGTATGTATAAATATATTTTTTTAAATCTATTTTTCAGTATTTTGAATGCGACTTGGACAGCTTCAGTCCTTGAATAAGAAATCACGAGTGAAGCATATTCTTCAGTTTTCATTAATGTCTGATAAATTTTGGATCCATCGCCAAATATTTATCATGTCTGGAAGTCAAAAATATGAAAGCTTTTATTTTAGTACTCCGGAGCAACTCAATAGTTTAAAATCAAACCAGTTGTTTTTAGGCTTACTTTCAGAAAAAAAATTACAAAAGAAAAATAAAGAAACAAAATTAAAACCTCTTAGAACTCAGTATTTTTGTTATATCAAACATGTGGCTGAAATGCCAAGTTTTTCGGTTAAAAACCGATCACCTCTGATAATGCTAAGGCCATTTCTCTTGCGGTTCCCATTGTTGTTAAAAGTAATGGCCGAATAGAATTAGCAAATAGCCTTTTTTGAGCTTGTATAAGAAAATCAAAATTTCTTTAGCTATGAAGTAAGCGATTTCCTTTGCCTACGTTATTTTTATTTTGATATTATATAAAACCTAAAATCTAGTCAGGTTTATTAGAACAACACTGCCTTTATCCGTGACAGTGTGTGCAAACCTATCATTAGGATTGCCTTGTCAAAGGAAAATCTTGACGTGACCCAGTGTTGCCGTTAAGAAATAAAAAGTCTCCAGACGTCATTTAAAAAGTCATTAGATTTTGAAAAATACATAATTAAAAAATCCGCCAGAAGTCGCTAAATGTTTCATAATATTTCATGGTAAAAATACTATATTGCGAATATTTCACTGTGATAAAACGAACAAAAGGCTTTAGTTGGATTAGTTATGACAATTTTTAGTCACGTTATAACTCTTCTTGCTGTTTTCATTCTGGTCGACCCCGAAATCGAACGTTATTATGGTAGGAAATTCCGAAAACAACATTAGCAATTCATGTTGCTACCAGTAATTATAATTAAATTAGTACCAAAATATTTTCAATATTCAATTATCGCTAGGTTGAAAAAAAAGTCGTGAAACATGACCAAAATCCGCTAGATCTAGCGACAAAGTCGCTAAAACGGCAACAATGACGTGACCTAAATTACGTTTGACTGTGCTCCATCTATTCATTTTAATTTTCGTCAATATGACTGACAGTAATAGAGTAGCAATTTAATTCAAGCACGAAGACATAAATTACCTATTTCTAATATCGCCATGTATACATATAATGAAAGGATTCTCTTAAAGAATTAAGATTGATTGCTTACTAATAATTTTGCATTATGCTGGGTAAAAAATTAAGTTACAGAGACAATAAAATACTCTGTCAAATCTTAAATTTAAAAAAAAATCTTTATAAAAACAACGAATTCTTATTATAGAAATTAGTATCATTTTTTTAGAATAATAATTAGAAATTACAGATTTCACTTCGATTTAAAATTTTTAGATTTATCAATATTGTCGTAAAGAATTGGGTATTCTATATTTTCTGTAAAACCTACGGAACTCTCTTCTAGGGCGCGTTCCATTAGACGTTCACAACACCCTTTTCGCTGTTCCACAACCGCGAGCGTTTCGGTCGTGCCGGAAACGTCATAACATACGCTCACGCGAAGCTCACGGCGCCCCATGTCTGGAGGTGGGTCGACGTGAGCGTTGACAAAATTAGCGGGATTCTCAATAAAGATGGCGACCGTAAAAATTTCATTATTTGATACAGTAAAGAATATTTATATTAAATAACATATTGTATTTAAATACATAAATGAAATGAAATATGTTAATTAAGTTTGGATAATTTTACGTCTTATGAAAAATGTAGAAATTTATTTATAATAATTTCATGGTAATAGCATGATTTCATTTGTCCAAAAAGTTCATTTTTATGATAATTAAAATAAAAAAATTGAATTATACATTGTTTTTTTTAATATACTTAAATCAACTTAATAATAATAAGAATTTACTGTTAAAACTTATAAATTACTTAAAAATTTTCTCTAGGTAGCCATTTCTATTATTTATCTGAACACTTAAAACGCCCATAAATACGTCCCACAAGTGTGTACGATGGTAACGCTCCAGAGCTAGTGGAACGGGAAAACTCGCGGTCGTGAGCGTTGCGAGCTTCTACTGGAACGCAGTCCTAGACGTACAGAGCGAGATACTTTTCAAATAAGCAATTAAAAATGGCGGGTGGTATTTTAAATTTAAAAATATTTATATTGTACTTGTCACTTTTTGAGTTATGCCAACTTTATCACGAATTAGTAATATTATGTTTATGAAACAGAGCCGCTAACTTTTCTCACGACAGTAACTATTTCCATAGTATAAGCAGTGGATATATTGATTTATTTGAATAAATAAAACATACTTTATGTGTAAAATGTGTTTAATATGAATGACTTCCAACATTACAACAATGGTTTTCCACCTTATTATTATTGTACCTATAATAGGTATCACAAATTCAAACGTAAACAATGCTATAAAACTCAATTACTTCTATGCTACACTAGACGAGGAATTACGGAAATAAATATAGATGAATTGTATTAAATTATACGAGACGAGTAATTTATTGTTGTATTTATTTCAGGCAATACTTTATACTGTAATTGGTTTCCAATTCTTTACAGTATGAGATACCAAGTCTAATGCAGCATAGAAGTAATTGAAAAATACATTACGACCGGCAAAATAGAGAACAAAATCCCTTGATAACTCTAAACTAAACGCATTAATATAAACACATACCAATATATAATAATATACAAAATTGTACGTAACGTAGTCATGGATCTATTTTGCTGGTCATACAAAAATATATCACAAAAACTATGACATATAAAATATTGCACACATATAATAAATATTATTTGGTGTACGAGATTCTATATAATAATTGCTTTAACTGAAACAACATAATATAAATATATAAACATAAATTATTTGGAATCGGAGCACTTATTTTATCAGTCTGTCGCCAATTTAAAGGCGAGTATACACAACGCAAGTGCCGCGGGTTCTCTAGATGCTGTTTATTGAAGAAATAAACACGTTATCGCCCAAAACAATTTCGATTATTTAAAAAGGCACTTGCATAATGTGGAAACAATAATTTCTTGTTATCCGTGAGCATAATAATCGAGCTCAATTTGTATGTAATTTAATAATATAGCTTACGTTGGAAATATAATGTTTAATTTAATTGTTGCAAACACTGAAATTGCTCACCCATACATCTGTGTAAACAATAATACAGTCCATGTTTTGTAATGCTCTTTCACTTGAGAAATTATTAAATTAATTCGAACATAGCCCTGACGTAGGATTAAATCTGAAAAATTTGCTAGCCAGATTTTAAATTATTTGATATTTAATTAATATAAATGTTTAATGGATAAAAAGTAAGCTTTTTCTTGAATTTTTTTTTAAATATTTTATACCATACTCTCGATGGCATATTTATTTCCTGTCGTAAACTATCCGATTATGCGTGGTAGTTATTTTATTTAGTTTTGTTGTAATCCGCGATGGGCAACACCCGTTCCATCCATATTTTCATTACATAATTTTTATCAATATTTTGATACGGCAGCTGAAACGGGGATCTTACGTTAGGTCGTTTACCTTTTATATTGAATCTTCCTCACAATTAATTATACAAAAATATATATTTCTCACATAATATATATAACAATGACTAAGCAATTTTATGTCTGCAACAATTAATATATATATTTATGCGTGTCGATTGATGGTGATTCCCCTAATTAGCCATATTAACCCTACCTATTACAGACGGCGGACAAGACAGAAAGCGTTCAACTATTGTCGCAATATCAATAGTTGCAGCACACTTAAAATATACGTATATAGACTTAGAGCTCAGAGACATGTCTTTTATGGAATTATTTTATAGAATTAATATCAGATATTTGTCTCTACAGCCCTATAATATCTATCAACTAACCTTACCTAATACGAGATATAAATTGAAATTAAAGAAAATAATATTTCGGTAACATATTTATACTTAACACTAGGTAATATAATAGCATAATAGAAAAAGAAGTAATATATATTTTCGCTGTCCTATAGAATGGACGTACTTCATTCGTGTAAAGGCAACCTTATTTTAAAAATCTACTTTAATTACGAAGTAAAATGTAACAATAACTCAACAAATTAAACATGTACATTTAGTTTAAGGGAGTTCTTCGCATTTTTTTTAATTATACCCGGTATATAAAAAAAATTTAAAATGTTGATTTTCGTAGATCATATGTGAAGGATGAGTTATAATGATTCGAATAACGAAAAAAAAAATTCTGTAATTTCACTCGACTAATTCTTTTATAGTAATTATTAAAGAAAAAACTATTGTCACCGATCAAATTGGTATAACAATAAAAGTAGGCATCCATAAAATACGTCACATAAATTGTCTAATTTTTTACCATTCAAGTCAGATGGTCATGTATGTCACATTTTGAACATTTTTTTCTTAGCTCATAACGTATGACAAAGCTTATGGATGCCCTTAAAACGGAAACAATGAGCAGTTCAATTGAAAAAAAAAAGTAGTCGTGTTTTTACTACTTATCCAACAGTAAATATAAATTAATTATAAAGTAACGAACGTTATTAATTTCTATTTGATATAAGAATAAAATAAGGAGTTTATTTTGAAAAGTAACAACTTAAAGAATCTATTTTAAATTTATTAAACACCAGAGACCAGAGATATCATTTATAGTGTATCACGTACCTCTAAATCATTTTATCTTTAGGATAACGCTAAATAATACATATCTACTCCTAGTCTATAAAAAGAGATTCAATAATCGACTTCCTCTAAATACATCACAAAAGAAACCAAAAACAACAGAATAACATGATGTCATGTTAACAATGATATAAAATTAAAACAAAAAAGGAAAAATATAAGCAAGCGAATTGTAGGCAAGCCGATGGCAGTGATTTTAATTCAATCTTCATATAGTATTATTTATATATAGTTACTACGGATGACATACATTAAACAATATCCGTGTTATTGCAAAAAAGTTAAATACATATTTAATACATGCTTTATAGTTTGGATACTTTCGTATTAAATGCACCGCGCTCGCCGAACGTACGACATTTTGTTCTGTTATCTCGGTTTGATTACGTTAGGTTAGACTTTCAAAAGAGGATAACGCGAGTTTGCTGCGACATCCGTCGGCGAGCGCGGTGCATTTAATACGAAAGTACCCAAACTTGTTTATTGCAAGTATTCAATACGTATTTAACTTTTTTGTACTATACACGGTTTATCTTTTCTTTACGAATATAAAATCCACTATGTTAGAAAGTTATGCTTTATAAAATTTAAAAAAATCAAAAGGTCATTTTTAATCAATGGGATAAAATCGGTTTAGTATTTAATTTATATTATATAGAAGATTTTGAAGGTGGAACGAATCTTGTAATCTGATAGTCAGAAAATATCACATATAAATATTATGTCGATACACGCGTAGTCATAGAAAAATATTTTGAAAGTGAAACTTTTTTCCATCGCCTCATTTTTTTCGACCATCTATCGCAAGTCGCATTACAGTCGGCCAAGGAGTAGGGTAAAGTGCAAGGCACTAGGCGAAACATTAAAGGATAATATGGCTCAATTCAAAATGATTCAATGAATTAAATAAATATTGTGCTCAGTTTTCAACGTGCATGTATTATTTTTTTTCTCTTTATTTATAATTGGAGTTTGGTCAAAAATAGACCATGCCATCCCAGTAAGTAACAACAAAATAAAATAAAAAAAAAAACAATCAATCATTTACCGGTTTTTCAATCCACACATAACCAGCCCGTAAAGCATCTAAATGTATTTATTAAGTATTCCGCACTCTCATGCACAGAATAAGATTCAAATTTATAATTAGGTATCTTCTCTACTATTAATCTCCCATTATCATTCAATTTCCCAATTATTAAGTTAGTATTAAAAACGAGATTTTTCATACCTTAAACAGAACAATTTTCCGAAAATTTTCAGTCAAATGCCTACGATCCGAAAAAAAGTTTCACATGCATCGTGGTTTCATACAACCATATATTTTCTTCTTTTTTATATAACAACTACAACTATCATGATTCGTAACATAAGAAATATCACACGATTACATATAGTGCAGTTACAAACGAAGTCTCATGATCGCTTTGTATGACAGCGCTTTTCGAATCAGCATTTTCGTAACCAGTGCTCGTTACTGAAACACACCGGAACTATCAATACGTTCCACAGATAGAGAAGTCTTTCGATCATTTTTTATTACTATTGAAATGAGCGTTTCTTCAAAAACTCAATTGGCTTTAAAAGATTTCAAATAAGAAGATCGCTGTCAATTTGCTATTTTGTTTGGCGTTTCATATGTAATTTTAATAGAAAAATTATCAATCAGGAAAACAGCATATAAAAATTACGGTACATGTCAAGCAATCGTCTATAAATGACAAGGTTTTATATTGGAACGAAGTTCCTTATCGCGCGTTGTGAAAGGGGGCTAGACGGAAAAAATTCTTACGCAAAGTTGTCGCGACACTTTTTGCTATAGTAAGCTATTGTAAGCTGTGCGGCGTCGCATGTTTCTCTGTCTGTCTCTCTCTCTTATAGAAAGCAAGCCAGATATTTTCATTTCTATTTCGCATTGAACAGTGTGGTGTCGCGACGATTATTTTTGTTGAGTGTATATTTTGGAAATAATAAAAAAAAATAATAATAATGATCTCAAACATATGTTTCCTATTTCAGATACCTCTCACTCGCTCTCATTGTTAGCGCATAACGTGAGCGGAGCGTAACGCAGTTTCTTGAAGTGTCACCCGGCAAACCAATTTATAAGACGTTGTCACATCAAAAACAACGATAAATAGAAAAAATACGATAAACCACTGAGGTGTGCGAGAAAGTATTTTTTCGAAGATTTAATAAATAGTGTGTAATAATACCTTTCGTAATTTGTGCATTGGATAATAACCATTTAACAACCATTACATTCAATAAAGGGTCACACTTATTTGCAGTTTATACAATCAATTTTATATTTTCTTTGTAGGTTTTACTACTTATCGCAACTAACCTTGAGTAAAACCAATGTAATACACATAAAATGCATGCTATGTCACCTCTATCACATTGTTATATCTATCACATAGCTTCATATTTTATTTGCTCGCATTATGACAGCGCAGACAGTTGTTGTAAGACATTAGTGGCGAATAATTTCTATTCTAAATGTATGAAAAATGCTTACTTACATTAAAACTCACACAAAGCGATCATGAAGAAAAATAAATGAATAGTGCAAACACGACACGACATTAGTACACTAAGATATATTTAATTGACACCACACAAGATTAAAACTGAATATAGTACAGAATAAAACGATATAGTGATTCAAAATCGTTGAACTGAACTTCAAAATTCATACATAATATTGTGATAAAGCTCTTAAACATAATTTACACCAATGAAAAAAAAAATGAAGCCCTCCAAACATATCAATATTCAATTTGTTAAATACGAACAAGTATTATACAAAAGCAAATGAGAACGTACCTATACTGTAAATATTCTGCACAACATATAAGGGACCATTCAATTATTACGTAACCACTGACGGGGGGCGGGGGGTCATTCATTTGCTTATTTTTGATGACATAGTAGAGGGGTCCCTGTGTGATGAATACAGCAGCAACACTTATTAATGTAACCAGAACAGATTTAAAAATACTTATGAAAATGTTTACATAAGCATGGAAAGTTGGAGGGGGGTCTGTTGTTCCTTGTTTTGTTTATTTTTGATAACATAGGGGATGTAGGGGCTCTGAGTGGTGAATACGTAGCTATTTATTTAACCAGAACAGATTAAAAAAATATTTTCGTCATACGATTAAATAAAAATAAATTAAAAAAATATTTATAAAAATGTTTACGTAGGCATGGGTAAGTTGCTTACTTTTGCTGGCAAAAGGGGCGGGGGCGGTCAGAAATTACAAAAATTCTACTTACGTAATAATTGAACGACCCCATAATCACAACACAAGGCATATCAAAATTGTGCCAAATATTTATTGTAAAATCCTAAAATATACATTCAGTGTGATCGATTTTAGCAAATATTTATACATATAATAAGGTCTTACGAGTCTTAGCGGATAAGCTTTATTTCACTAAATATTTAACCGATTTACGTAAGATATAACTGCGCGATAATATATTTGTACTATTATCTATTACATATTTAAAACAAAAATTGACAAAAAATATTCATCATAGAAATTCTATCCTTATGTATACATATTCGTTTGAGAGTTAGCACAACGCAGATTAGGAATTCCGTTTAATTCTCTCTATGTATTCTTAGATAACTAATATTTTATATCATCTGAAATTGCTTGAGGCATTAACTACTATCTTATTATAATTCATACGATATAATTCACAATATTTTCAAGGAAAAGGGAAATATAAGAATAGTAAGATAGGCGTGTAGGTAGTGAATAGATGAAGGTAAAAAGTAGTGAGGTTGGTAAGGAAATTTAAAAAAGCACACGCATTTTGTGTTATAAATATTTTGTAAATAACTTCTTTGATTTATAATCGCGGAGACATGAAACAAGACGTGAATATAGGGTTGCCATTTGTATTTCGTTTTTCAAGTACCTAATGTGTAAAATAATATATTGCACAGATAAAATTTTTTAATTGTTACTATAGATGGCATTACCAACGATAATATATATAAAACATTGACATTGGCAAATGCTTCTGCGGTGACAAAAAGACGTAGAAGAAGACTATAATATTTCAATAACGTTTTATAAATTATTGCATGAATTATTAAAATGATTATTGTTCAAGTTCTTATAAAGCACGGCCTAGTAATAATTAATGTAATTTGCGTGAATGAGACTATGTATAACTACAAAAAACAAAAAGTGAACGTTATGACGTGAACTTAGTGGTTATAATTGTAAAAATCTGGGCAAAGTGCTCTCTCTTTCACTTATTTTGGTTGTAGCATAAAGTTTTTTCGTTATTAAGTTACTATAAGAACTATACTGTTGTTGTGTGTAATAATAACGGCCAAAGATAATCAATAGCCAAATAATTATGCCTTAAATTTTTCGTTATCCTAATATTGACCCTCTCTAATTGTTCTGTATCACCGAGATAAATGCTGGAGTTTATTTAGAAGTAGGTACTTCGTGAGAGACTCTTAATATTATAATTGTGTCAAATACAATATCTCTGCGAAACTTATTTGACAAAATTACTATTGCAACAAAAATTACATATGGCAACCCTATTAAACCTGGAAAGGAAGGAAGCGGTCAAAGAGGTTATAAATCTTTCACACGATGACAACACTTAAGGCTCCCTGATATGCTTACGCTTCGTATATAAAAATAAAGAACTCTACAAATTCACAACAAGTTTAAACCTCCATTATCAATATACAACCAGCTATTCTTCACAATTGATGTCTTTCGAAATATCTGGTTACAATCATATGTAGGGTGACATAATATGCAACCATCTAAGAAATATGTTCACTGTTTCAGTACTTCTAAAATTCAATTCTTACGTATATTTGCCCCTTATGTTCTAATAACCATCTCATTCGATATGGGCGTAACATCCAATGATCTTATAAAGAGAAATCCCATAGAGTGTCCTTATACATCACTTTGCATATTCCTATTTCAAATAGTCCCATTACTATTTACTATTAAAAGACAGAGAGGCCAGATTGTTCATATCATACATATGAGACACCCTCCAGAAAGAAAATAATGATAATTTGTAAAATGTAGCAGTTTGGAATTCTATAGATCAATCTGTCTATATGGACATCAATTTGAACTCCGGAATGTGGCAATAAACATTCTCAAATCGCCTAAAATTACTAAATTAATAAGAAATGCTTACTGTCAAAGAAAATGTCGTAAGGAAATCAAGGTCTGTGGCAAATAAAGTCATAGACAATTACTAAAAGGGGTATACATAGACAAGAACCTGGGCGTTTGAAAAGTCGGGCAAATATCAAATACACGAACTCCTTGCTTAATATAGTTTTTTCTATCATTGTAATAAAATGCCTTTCTATTAAGCCCTATTTATAGCTAGAAAATCCCGTTAATAGATTTAATACACTTTATCAACTATGAACCTTTTTTTTTCACCAAAGCCTTAAAACACTGCGTACATTTATGTCCATAAACTTGTACCGCTCGTGTACTTTTCGAAAAAAAAACGAATGTAATCAAGACGAAGCTCTAATCTGAGCACGTGGTATTTAATTTGTTAGGGTTAAGTAAGGCACCCCTCGCATTATTATTTATATCACAATTAATATGAAATGTACAAACTGCCCCCTCCGATGTATCTGGCAACACAGGATCTTAATTATTAATAACTGTACATCAATGTTTATAATATGTATTATTCACTACCACATATATTGTCATGTTATATGTTAACATTTGTGTGTTGACATTTAACTGAACTAAGCTCCTAGAACCAATGTCCACGGGCGATAAAAATGCGTTGAATTCTTAACAAAAAGTCGAGTTAAATAATCCCATCTATTGGAACTCTGTATAATGACGCGCACTTTAAAAATGTCCGTGACATACGGGGCCTTATTTTGCCTGCACGCAACTTTTTATTCCACGGTATATAGCTTATAAATATTTTATACATAAACTACTGTATATTTATATTCCATCTTTATCGCATCAGTCTCCAATCACGATCAACTTGATAGCTGTTTAAATCCTGATTATTAAATCGTCAAATTACTACCATTATTACCAGAAGTCTATTTCGTCAATGGCTACATTATTCGACGACCTTAAATTCAAATCGAATGACCTTACATACGCCATTTCATACAATTATATATATTAGATTACGTTAAAACGAATAATATGGAAAACAATAAATCACAGGCGTTAAATCGAAATAAATAAATACTATTCGATCTTAATTATTCGAGATCTCGTTATAAAAATATAATATTATTATGATGATGCAACATAAATTATTATATCTTAATATATACGTATATAATACTTAATTAAAAATACACTACGACTATACCTAGCAACATCAACAATTATTTTAAACGGTAAGCAAATATTGTATCTAAAAAATTTACGACGACGCTAACGGGGTTGCCTGATCGATAAGAAATAAAGCGCCCGAATCAGACTTCCATCGCCTACAGTGTAAATATATCAAAACTAAATGCAAGCATTAATCTGTATATAATTAAAAAAAAGATCTGTAAACATTTCTTAGCAGAAAACTACTATGACAGATATCTCAATAGAAATGACGCAGCGCGGCGGCGACCCTAATAATTACCACAATTACAACGAACTTTTACAAAACTAGAAATGATCTCTCTCAATGATTAAAATATTTCAGCTTAATTAGATCAAACTATTCTCTCGAAATGCGAATCGATGTCTCCCATCTGTCAAAATTATTTTAACAGCTGTCATGGACGAGAAAAGTTAATTGACAAAGTTAAAGGTTTCATATATTATTGTATAGAAGCTGTATACTTTTGTAAAAGGAGTTTTGATTGCATTTCGAGAAAATGGTTTGCGAAGTATTGACGCTGTGTATAATAGAGCGCAATATCTGACGAAAAAACACCAGTAGAGTATCCCATCGTATCGATTCAATGATTGTACCTTTTAAGTAGTAATTTGATATGTTAATCTATTATCCTAAAGCTGAATAATGTTTTAATTAAATATTGATTTAATTTTATATGAGACAGTATGGTTGATCAGCAATAACTTTGATGACAACATGACGTTAATCAAGCAACTAGTTAATGTCATTTTGACATAATATCGATATTCTTATGAGCGTTAAGTATTTTATTTATCAATATGTCATACGAAACATTAAGCCGATTCTAATTTATTCTTTTAATTTTAAATCACAGCTCTTAATATTGCAACATTTCTCTATAGGTGTTTCATGCTTACTTTATTCATCAAATACTATTAAATGTTGCCACAAATACTTTTCCATAAAGTCGAATATCGATTTTATTGCCGTTCTTATCATTCAATTGTCAAACTGTTAAGAATACAAAGATCATGACAATTGTCCAGAATCGGTGCGATAGAATATCCTAAAGGTTAGTATGGACGAGAATCAAACCCTTCTAGGTTTTCCAGGTCCGGGACACTCCGTCGACTTGATGATGGAACCACCGAACGTCTCGCGTGGTCTTATTGGATCCATCTCCATGAAGCCAGGGTTCAAGATGATGTTAGGCACTAGTTCTATAACATCTTGCTCCTCACCGTATTCTATAGGTTTTTTTAGGTGTGGTGAAGTCAGGGTTAGATTATGCGAGGGCAGGTTAGTATACATACCGTCACCGTGTTTGTGTGATTGTTTGTTAGTGTGCCACCCCCGCAGTCCAAGCGTGCGTTCCAAGCGAGTGCGATAGAAGAGAAAGAAGAAAAATATTGAATGAATAAACTTCAGCTATTACTGCCTTGAATATAATATAAAAAAGGTAATTTTATTATGCGAAAAAAATCATGCGAAAAAGATTTACAGTTTCGAAAGATCGCTTATACTATTCGATGTTGATGTCATAAGCTTTATTTTCGACTATTTCTTAACTATTTAATTTTTTCCAAAAAAAAATCGATACAAAGCAATCTATAAACAGTATCGATATAATTCGTTTAAGGGAGATCCACATAATTATATTATGTGGTTAGAACTTTAACTATTGAAGCAGCAAATACCAGCAGGAGCACCTTAAACGTTCTACGCTATAGCAAAATTCAAATCATATCTTTTGTAATGAAACTTTAATTTTAATCGATTTCTATGACAGCGAATCGAAAAAAACTACTTATAGAGATATTTATGCACTAAATTAAAGATATATAAAATAATGCTAGAAAAAAAAATTATAAGTAGTTTATATATTATTCAACAAATTCTTATAATTAGGCCTGGCAGGTTTAATAACAAAAAACGATCGTTCTATACTTACAATTCAAAGCTGACATACCCTAATCCTTGTTTAAATCTATCGAATTTTGTTTTCATATAATCAAATTATATATTTTTTTGCTATATCATGTTATTCTGTCATATTTAGGAATCCTTTTACCTTATCTTTAGAAAACGATATTATCAATATGTATATTGTAAAAGAATAGCTTTTTTACTTATATTTAATAAGGTAAGTTATTTATGGTCCTTTGTCAATGAAGTGGTCCAATAATTAGCGAATTTTTACACACATGTTGTTTGACAATATTTTAAATGTGAAAATACTAGAAGGCATATTCCTAGCTAATTATTTTATCTTATTCTTATTGGATTAAAGAATTGATATATGTAACACATATGAAATAATTTAGTTCAAATTTTATTTAAAAAAAATATTATTTTTTTTAAATTTACTAATCCATATACCCAACCTTACTATACATGTATTTAACCCATTGTAAACATTACCCAAATTTAGCAAATTAAAAAAAAAAACGCTTATAATTTTCAACACATAATCCAAACGGTAAACTATACTACTAACAAAAGAAACATTTACTTCTAAATCCACTAAAAGATCGAATGAACGAGAACAGATGATAAACTTTTGAGAACAAAGTTAATTCTTAAGACAACTAAATAAGATAAACTCCAAATATAAACGTCTCCAATTCAAACTTCAATTTGGTTCCAGGTACTGTATTTATTTTCATGCGAATATCATTTCATTTTGGCAAGAATATATTCTATGACCTTAACAATAAGATCGCTATTACTTAAACAGCTACTTACTAAATGCATCTATATTAATATTTGTCTAATATAGAAAATGCAGATAAAATATATACTGCATAATCATTATTGTGGTGTCACCTAGTAGTGTGGTACAGTAAATTGTTTTTATTTCTTTCATTCTTATATTTAAACGAATTTTTGGTCATTCCTTATAATAAAAGCTTATTTATAATATATCTAAATAGAGCGTTCTAGTTTATTATCTAATATTAAAATGAAATTAGTCGCGATAGCGTATATTTTTGCACGCTTTCATCTATATTGACTCCGTAGCTGGTTTGTCGATGATGTATTTACTGATTCCATTTTCAACTCTAATGTCAATTTATTTCTATGTAATAGTTTAGTGACTATTTCATTTAAGTCAAACTTCATGTTCTTATCGATATATTATTTACGAATTTGGTCACGATACTATTTACATTTAAATAGGATGCTAATTAGCTCGTGTGCTTATAAAGAAGCTTAAAGATGTTGTATTATCAAAGGCCGCGCAAATATTTTTTTTAATTAATATATTTTATAGTTTTTTTAGCTATATCTCGAAAATGGGCCTTGAGTTATATATATATCACAGTAAAAATTGTATAGGAATATGTATTAAGCGTCACGAATTTTTAAACGGATCCTTATATCGACAATAAAATTATTTTTAACAGAAAACTAGTCATTAATTAAACATAAAATTATTATCTATATAAATCCATTAAAATACCACAAAATGTTCTAGCTGTTACTGCTAAATATAATTCTTAATTATTCTAATTCAATTTATTTGTCTCTTATTAATTTTAATTGCAAATCCCATTCGAAGTATTCCAAATTTGTTTGGGGTACAATTATTATGTGTGTATATTAGCAGTATATAGAGGTATAACATGCTAATGAATATAGCATTAACTCAGGTAAATACATAAATAAATAAAATATTATATTTACCAAATCGCTCTAATAAAGCTATCGCAAATTAATCAGAGAGCGATCGTATCCTAGTATTTCTTTTACATTTCTAAATCTTTTGTTTTAATTGACGTGTCGTATATAGTGTACACAGTTAAAAAATGCCTCAACTTATTTTATAAAATGGAAATCTTTTAAAATTGGCAAGAAGTCCGTATTCGCGAATATAATAACAAAAGAAATGACACACCTGTCAAAACTGTCATAAACATCACGTGACAAAATAACATTTTTTTTTTTATTCCTACAATTTTATTTTAATAGAAACTTTGTTTACAATGAAGCAATTTTATGTGGGCAATTTTTATATAGGTTGAATATAGTCTATACTCCTTGTAAGGTAGGAAACGGAATGATTTTTTTTTCAATTACACACTATATATGAGACATTACTTCTTTATCTCAACGCGACGTAATTTAGAAACGGTTGGAATATGAGAAAATATTTAGTATAAAGACTACTAATACTAATTGTTTTGGTTGTCTGTCGATTAAAATTCATCGTATTTTATGTGAAAGGTATTGAACAAGCGGAATTGTGAGACCATTATCTAGCATAGAGTATCACTTGACTGTACATTTGTTATATATGTAAATGCTTATATAGTCTGTGGTCTATGAATAGTGTGCCTTATATAGATTATCTATTATATAGTTAGCATTATATAGTTTTAATCTACTTTATAAAACAATATTTTGCAGCACCAATCTTATAGCGTTATCTAGTTACTTTCTATTTATAATATAGTTTTAAAAATTAAATTTAAAATGTTTATTTTTTGGTTTGTTATTATTTTTTATTAAAAAAATCTACCCTAAAAGAAACGTTAAATTGGAATATTTTTTTACGTCTTTTTCAAATTTTTCTTTTTATTGGCACTAAATGTTTGAATATTAAAATATTAATTTTTAAGCCAAACAGTGTATTAAATTTTTTAACCCTATGTATTTTCACCACATACAATAATAATTTATAATAGGTGAGAAATTATCAAATGCAAAGGCATTTTAAAGTTCTAATTGGGATATTCCACGGAAATTTTAACATGAAAACTTGGTTTATATATTTTTTGTTATTTGATTTAAAAAAGTAAAGATATAATGCTGTCCAATGAAACACAGGCCTTATCTGCCATTTTTCCCAATATTCAGTCTGGTATCTATTCAGGATTACAATAAAGATACATTTTATAGTTCCCATGATTTTTTTTCTTAATTTACATCTAATCAAAAAAATTGTAACAGACGTAATTTGCGAAAATGTGTAACCAAAAAGACATAGCTACAAATTTATATATAGGTTTTAGGCAGTGAGAGAATGAGATAGACTGCTTTACAATGTTACAGGATAATGCCGAAAACTATTTTAAATCACCCCCATAGCACAGTATAAATATAAAAGACAGTACTGAAGCTATCTACAAACCCTCGAAAATAGCACATACACAAAAGCATGCGCATCGACGAGAGGTTTAAAAAGGTAATCAATGGATAACACCACGATAACCGTTTAGGGGTCTCGTCGACACGCATGTTTGTGTGAGTGAGTCGTTTTCGAGCGTCTGTACATAGTTTCCGTACTGCCTCTTACAATTATACTGTGTCTATAGTATCGTATCCTCTTACGAATTAATCAGAATACTAAGTTTCACTTCTATAGCGTGCAAACTGACACTCGATCTTTTTTTGTTTTAGTTATATGTGCCCATTTTCTTCACAGCAACAATGTATGATTATTAGAATTACAAGAAACATATTATTGTATGCGGTGTAAATATAATGTCGATTTTTATAAAAACATTTTCAAAGCGTAGATTATTAAAGATAAGCGTAAACGTTTGTCATTTGAAATTTTATACCTTAATTATCATTCCTACAAATATACGATATAACGTGTTGTACAAACTATCTTCATAGTTTTGCACATATATAACGTGTAAAAAGGAATTATATATTAAAATCATTAATTACAACATACAAACTAAATTAATTCTAATTTCTCACTAATCAACAAATCGATTAGACGACAAATCGATAACCTTTATACTAAAGAGCGTATCGGTATAAATGATAACATATCGATAAACTAAAAGTATTAATTTAACATTAATTACATGTGCTTCGTCATCTAATCGATTTATATTTGTTAATAGTTATTGCTTCTCGAATTTTGATATCATCTTCGGATTGTAATCTGAAACACTTTCAAATTTAACAAACCATTTCAAGTTTTTCTTCTCGAAGGACGATCGAACGAGTGCCTTTTAAAATTCAGTTAAATATTAAACCTCACAACTAAGATTTCTAAGAAGACTATTAGAGACTCTTTTATTTGCAAATATTTAAACTTTAATGCCCTTTTATTGATCATACATAGAAGTTACTCGGATATTTTTGGAACTATAAATGAGTCATCGAAGCGTGGAAAAAACACTCTCCTCGAAAGCGGTGTCAGTGTTATGCATCATATTATGACAACCTATTATTTTATATGGTACTAGTACAAGTACTAGTATCATTGCACTACAAGCCCCAGACGCTGTAAATAAGACTATAGTATAAATGTGTCATGGTGTGTTTGTTTATATTCTGTCCTTTCGAATTTTTCGATGCAAATTTCACTTCAAATATCTAAAAGTTATCGAAAATCAATTATTTATATCAAATTATATATATTTTTAATGCAACCACATTCTAATTACACCACATAACTAAATAATAAAATAATGATTTTCGAAGTGATTATATATATGAGTTTTCGGGTTATATTTCAATACAAATTCAGGAAAACATATACGAACGTACGGTTGGACAGTTATTTAAATATATTTTGTTTGTATCATTACAACAGTAAGAACTTTTTTGTTTGTTGTGATTGTTAAAAAAAACTGTCATTAATACGAAAGCTATGTTAGACTCGACTGAATAAGGCTGTATTTTATTGTAATTAATGCGTACGAAGTCGCAGATAGTTTATTAATATAGGTATATATACGACTAGCCTTTGTCCGCGACTTTGTTCGCGTGGAATAGATACTTTGGGCTAACGCAAACACGCAGCGGAAGCTCTCACGAGGAAAAAAAAATCCAATTTTTAAACATTCTTTATCAGTGCTCCGCTCCTAGTGATCTTAGCGTGATGATATGCAGCCTATGACCATCCTCGATAAATGAGCTATATAACATTAAAAAAATTTTTCAAACCGGACCAGTAGTTCCTAAGATTACCCCCTACAACGTCACAAACTCACAACATCACAAACTTTACCCCTTTATAATATTAGTATAGGTAGAATAACGTCTGTATGTAACTTATGTAGTGCATACGATTGAGATTAACTTTATAATATTACTAGCATTCTTTGGTTTCATAGTACCAACTTTAGATAAGAGATGGAGCTCGTATCGTTTCAAGAAATATATGTAAATGAAATGGTTTTCGATGTTTTAAATGTAGTTTGGGGTTTGTAACTGACGTAGGGTTTGGATTACATTTATTACGATTTGAGGTGCTATGCAATAGGAGAAAATTATAAAGATAAAAAATAGTCCACAATCAGATACGGCATTTTTAATATAAGTAATTCTTTAAATATGGATGATTAACTAGGTGAGTTTCGTTTTTTAAAGGTGTATGGAGGCACCATGGGGTTTTAGTCCGTGCAAATCGGACATAACCCATCCTCAGCTGTCCCACGGGATGGGTATCTGTTAGGGATTTCCCCATGATAAGAAAAAGGTGAGTTTCGTTCGATCGTCCTCGTGAGTAAATACACTGTGTATTTTTTTTTTTATTTTATCTTCAGCCACCAATCTTCTAGTAGATCATCACTTATTGTTGAGTAGGTAAAGATATTACAAGTCTCATGCGATCATTTCAATGTTCTAACATGACGGTAGCCCTATTGTTAGAACTTAGGGAAATTTTGTGGCAAGTCAGAATCCATACTCCGTGGTATTATTTCCCATCAACTTCACTTGTGTGCAATAAATATAGAGTGAAATAATACTAGGCTATGAATGAAATATAAATGTCAGTAAAAACCCCCGCGTGGTATACCTAATACCACATAAAGTAGAGCCTAGGCAGGGGCTTGTGCTATGTGGTGGGCTCACCGTTGCGTCTCCACTCGCGGCAGAGCAGCGCGCACGTGCCCGCAGCGAGTACCACGAGCGTACCCATCACTACGCACACGGCCGCGACCCACGTCCGTGTGTCGAACGATTCGGCCCCTTCCAGGAAATGCTTGTATAGTTCTGTGTAAAATATATTTTTTTCATGCTTCAAGTTTGACTCGTGCTGAATATCAAAAACAATTTTTTTAAGGTGAATATTCTTTCCATCGACGCAAAAATTTTTCGTCCATCTATCGCATATCGCATTACAACTGGTCGTGGAGTAGGAGTAAAGGGTAAGTGCCGAGCACCTGTTGATGTGTTCCAACAGCTCCATTTCATAACTAGTTCTCTTCTAGGTTTATCGTGTTTACCATCTAAGACCTGATGGTCATTTAACATCAGATAAGATTGAGGTCAAAGGCTAAAAACCTATAAAGTATAAAAACAGTAACAAAGTTTAAGTATCTGACTACATTGGCATAATCATAGACTCATGGTGATAGATAGGAGGTGGTAAAGCCACGATGAAGCTATTACTGGTTTTAGCATGAATAGGTCCGCTCACTCGGTGTAGTCCCACCCTCTCACAGATAACCGAAGCTCAGTAAAAGTGTTTGCATTGTTGCGATTCTTTCGGTAAATGAGAGCGCCCAGACCCACCTCTGCTCTTCTCCCCTTCCACTTCCCCCATTTCCCCAAACACAGGCTGGCAACGCACTTGCGACTCCCCTGGTGTTGTAAGTGTCTATGGACGGCGGTAATCGCTTAACACCTGGTGACCCACCTATTCGTTTGCCTCCTATGATATAAAAAAGACCCGTCATAGTGACTCCATTTTAATTTATCACATTTTGCGATCAGTCACTGTAGTGTACCAGACCTTTGACACAGTATATTAATATTCTGCCTTTGATTTGGCACGTCGGCGAGTCCGAGATAATCAGTTACGTTCGGTTTCGTATAGCGTTATCTTTGTCTAACGCAGTGATTGCGCCGTGGAATAGAGAGATCGCTTTACAAAACCGATGAAATCCGATCGTACACGGATGTCTTACTCTGCTCTCGACAAGCCATATGAAGTGGACTGTATATCCAGTCGGCATAAGAGTGGCGACCGGCAGTGGATTCTATATCACATAGAATGGGTGTTACTTATCGTACACTGATAGAAAGCGATATAGATGTTAATCCGTGAATCTTAAAGGGAGAGCTCTAAAGTGCAACTGCCGTATTGTTGTATAGCATGTTTAAAATATAAGAACACAGCGTCATTTCAGATAACATGAGATTGTGATCAATCGCTAAAATCTATAAAGTATTAAAACAGACTGTTATGTAGCCATCAGAAAATGCCACATCACGATAATTTCCTTTACCAAAAAATTAGCTTCGTCAATCGATGCAGTGTCAGGTACACTATAGGATTTTAGACATAAATTACCACTAGGCCGTCACACAATTCTCAGTCTTATGTTCAATAATTAATGTTATGATGTTCGAACAATAAAAAAAAAAATCATATAAACATATTATTGTCTATTATCTGAAGGTCATTCCGATTACTAGTTTTTGACAGCAGCTTCATTTATGTCAATAAATTTAATTAAGATACCCGTTGTCCCTTTTTGTACTCCGGATGATGTGTATGTAAAATTTCATAAAATTAGTTGAATAGTTAGGGCTTCAAATCGTAACCATCAAAGAAGTTCACATACGTACTTATAATACTAGTTAGAATTTCAAACAAATAATTATTAATGAGAACTTCGGTAAGACGAAAGTGAATCTTACAATTACAAGACAAACTTTAAGGGATATTAATAGGAAATAAAAAAAAATGTATTTTATTTGCTAACCTGCTTCCTGGTCGCTATACAACGTTGTAGCGAGCACCTCGACCGGCGGTCCGGGCCCTAGCACATTGGTCGCCCAAACCCTGAACCAGTAGGACGCGTTCGGCTCCAAGTGATACACGTCGATTTGACGCTGGAATATATAAAATTTATATCCTTATATATCTTAATAGTAGCGTCTCTGTATCTATACTTTAGTGTGCTTATACCCCAAAATAAATGGAACCTATTTACAAGATTATTTTATTAAATCCTAGATATATTGTACACCCATGTTTTAGTATATATTTTGTTACATAAAGTAATATATGTGATACGTTATGAGACTATTACTATTAATATAATACTTAATCTAGAATGGCTTCCAATAGATTCTGCTACTATACTATAATGTGTGAAAGATGTCATGTGATGGACGTCTGGAAATGGCGCCGCTCTCCGTGCATCCAATAAAAACGAATCTAACTATCTATGATTTATAAAAATACTAGCTGACCCCGCCAGCTTTGTCTGTGTGTTACCTAGATAGGTTACCTACCGGTTCTAATTGTGTTTACAAACTCAAAAAATCTCAAAAACCTAGGACCCAATTATAGTGACTCCAATTGTGAAACTAAAAAACTCAGAGACTCACTCAGACAAATACCTACTTGCGAATGACTTACGCATGTGTGGGAGAAATTTCGATGAGGCGGACGTAGCGCCATCTCGTATTCAATAATATCAATAATTTCGTTATACTTTGACTACGAATAATCGTTGAATCATGTGGATATTGTTCATACAAAACTTCTAAAATCATGAATCAAAGATTTCAGGTTATAGGTATTAAAGACAAATAAAAAAAGTACAAAAAAGAAAAATTGTCAAAAAAATTGAAAAACAAAATCTGAACAGAGACACCCTAAGCACCTATAACTATAAAATATACTTTAGAACCTATTGTCATACCTACCAAATATACATTTAACATTTTATAACAGTCTGTCGAACCGTTTCGGAGGAGTTGTTTATACACTTTTTAACCGACTTCGAAAAAGGAGGAGGTTATATGTTCGGGTGTATGTATTTTTTTTTTTTTTATGTATGTTAATCGATATCTCCGTCAGTTGTGAACCGATTTTAATGATTCTTTTTTTGTTTGATTCGGCTATACTCCAAGGTGGTCCCATATAAATTTGAATAAAATATTCAACCCCTAAGGGGGTTAAATATCGTTTATTTGATTTTCACCCAGTTCGTGTCTACGTATTTTCGTGTACTTGAACCCGATTTCAACAATTTTATTTGAAATTTGATAACTGGGAATGGTGTTCTTGAAATTAAAAAAAAATCCAACCATAAGGGTTGAAAATAAAGGGATGAATAAAGCTTATATGAATAAATGAACTTCCCCATAAGCTAATTTTAATGAAAACTTGGAATAACCTGTTGTAATGATAAGAATATCATTTAATCAATCCTGAGTTGATCATGAAAATGAAGAATGGAACTCCTCAACGGCTTACAGCAGCTATCTTGTGTTTGGGTACATAAGACTCGTTTGACGAGGACTTACATGTGGGGTTATGACTGTTGAGGCAATTTCCGTGAAACGGACATTAGGAAAGATGAGGTTCTGAAATTCGTTCACAATCAACCTAATTTGAGCAGATGGATCTAGTACGGTGTAATATCATGTTTGTTTGTCAAGTTATGAACTTATTTTATAATTAATTAGAACCAGATAAATATATTTATATACACTAAAAATGGAAAAATAAAAATTTTTACAAAAAAAAATTGAACCGACTTCGATATCAAAACTCATACGGCACTGAAAAGCGAAAAATAAATACATTATTAATTCAACCAAATAAAATAAAATATGAATATTTGCGCTACCTAATAATATATTGGAAGTCGGTGCCAACCTAAATTTCTAATTTGTTGTAGGTATAAAAAAATATATTACACTATACAAATAGACGCGAGAGTGGACCTAAACGTTCTATGTAGATGATATGAAATATTGTTGGCACCGATTTCAAATATATTATTAGGTAGCGCAAATATTCATATTTTATTTTATTTGGTTGAATTAATAATGTATTTATTTTTCGCTTTTCAGTGCCGTATGGGTTTTGATATCGAAGTCGGTTCAATTTTTTTTTTGTAAAAAATTTTTTTAAACAACCAGACATATGATTGGCTATTCGATCTCAATATAGGATATCAATATTAAATGTACACAGGTCTCTTATACTATACACCGCTAGTCTGACGAAAGCCGCACAAGCGTAATACAGTCGCTCACGTGTACCTAGCATGCCACGACGCGAAATTATAAATTTGTCCTCTCCCAAAAAATACCGTTCAACGCGTCTGCAGAAGTTTTCATTACAATAAACATAGACATGTATAGACTTACGAATTATTACTCATACAAGCTTCGTAAGTGCCTACTCAGGGCCTAAATGAAATAGAATTTGACTTGATTAGAAATTTACCGAATTTGGACTGATGTGGTTTGGGCTTATGGGTCTCCAAGGTTCAAGGGTGTCGTTGACTGGCATCGCTGACCGGTACTGCGCCGTGAAGTCTATGATGGGGTGCCCACCGTCGCCAGCAACGTTCCACAGAATTAGCGCAAGGATCGTCGACGCGTGTACTGTCACGTTCACCAGAGGCGGCGGTTCAGCTGCAAACATATTATATATCATCACAAAATAGAACAAATACATAAACAAAACTAGCTGAATCCGGCGACTACGTCTACGTTGTTTATTATCTTAATTGTTTTATTATATCTAAAAGGGATTAGGAAGCGTTTTTGACGATAGCTCGCAGACGGCTGACTTTTTCCGACACTTCTAAAATCTATCGTTATGTTTCAATAAATTTACAAAAAAAATTGACAAATTATATACCAAAACCTTCCTAATGATATTAATAGACTAACTTTTATTATTATTGTCGATCCTTAACTGTAATACTATATCTATGTCAAACGTATAACTAACAACATCTATCGACATAAATCAGTAAATGGCAATTATAGGTAATTTATTCAAACCAAAGAATGGTTTAGACTCGCGCTCTATTACTGAAAACCCTATGAAAATCCGCTCCTTAGTTTTTGAGTTTATCGTGAACATTAAGAACATCTATTTCCCTCCTTTGTTTCTCATTCAGTTTTCTACATCTTTTTTCTCTTTAGTAGCTACAGACGAAGTTTATTTTTGCTATATTATCACGCAACAATTTCGGTTTCTTTTTTTTTCTCTATGATCAAAGTTCGATCACTAGACGAGCATTAGTATAAATACAATAACAAAAATCTGCCTATGCGAGTGTATTATGCAAAAGTTACTGTACAAATTTCCATCGAATTCTTTACTTTTTTTATGGACACTTAAATCAATAAAATAAATAGAAAACTAGAAAATTGTAATGAAAAATAGCGTAATTATAGTGTATCCGGGAGTGCTTGGTTGTCTATTTAATTTTTAGAGTGAGAACGGCTATAGGCGCGTTGAATGGTTTTGTTTTGGCAGGAGATAAACTTATTATTTCGCGTGATGACATTGTTGTAAGCGTGATCGACCGTATTGTGCTTGCGTCATACTAATAACGCGTAATATAACGGCTTATGTATATGTGTATGTTCATTATATGTTTGGTTAACACTTAAATATAGAATTACTTTTTATATTTTTGTAGGTTTAATTGTTGTAGGTATCTAGGAAAAAGTAATAAACACATTTCAATCAATTTTAGAAATGTCTCTCTTTTTTAGCTATTAAAATGCTACGTTCATTACAAATCCTCCGACATATCTTCGACTTGTGAGTTACATTTAGGCTGGCTTGCACTAAAATGTTGGTTATTGTAATTGTTAAAGTTAAGTACGACAACTACAAGAGCCACTAACAGCTACATTTACCAAAACCAGTTGCACCGTACCAAAGTTATTAGTTATTGCGTAAATAATGCAATTAGTCCCTAAAATCAAATAGGGTAACACTTTGACATGGCAAGTCTTTGTAATATCTGTCACCAGATGATCCTTGCGCGCAAAAGATCATTGCGTTTTAATTACTTTCCTTTGTTATTTACTTTGCATTTGTTATCTATACTAATATTATAAAGAGGTAAAGTTTGTGAGTTTGTGACGTTGTGTAGTTGTGACGTTGTAGGGGGTAATCTCAGGAACTACTGCTCCGATTTGAATAATTCTTTCAATGTTATATAGCTCATTCATCGATAATGGTTATAGGCTATGTATCATCATGCTAAGATCAATAGGAGCGGAGCACAGATGAAAAATATTGTTACGGGTGCCTTGGAATCTATACTAATATTATA